>SDVV010004762.1:0-19872 GCA_016164225.1 Gammarus roeselii
TTATAATAAATGATCGACAGCCAACTTCTTATTTGAGGTAAGAATCAGGAATGCCTGGCACGAAATACATGGAGTGGGGCGATCACGAAATACATGGGGTCGGTAAAATTACGGAATACATAGGATTGGGAAAACCGCCAACACATGGGGCAAGAAATCCTGAGAACATGGGGTTGGGAAATCGAAATGCGCTAACACATTGCAAAGATGGTGTCAGATATGAACACTAAAGGGTTGGATACGTGACATAAATTGTACATAAAATATATGCATAGCACTTGATATACATATTTCATGACGAAATGCGCTACCATATTGTAAAGATGGGTATAACACAATGTATGAATATCTATTTCATTAATAAAAGAATTGGCTGACCAGAACGACTGAAGGATTTATACTCCTTTGCTGATCAGAATGACTGTAGGATTAATACACGCTGGCTGACCATGAGGGCTGAAGGATTAATACTCGCTGGCTGACCAGAATGACTGAAGGATTAATATTCGCTGGCTGACCAGAATGACTGAAGTATTAATACTCGTTAGCTGATCAGAATGACTGAAGGATTAATACTCGCTGGCTGACCAGAATGACTGAAGGATTAATACTCGCTGGCTGACCAGAATGACTGAAGGATTAGTACTCGTTGGTTGATCAGAATGACTGAAGGATTAATACTCGCTGGCTGATCAGAATGACTGAAGTATTATTACTCGTTGGCTGACCAGAATGACTGATAATACTCGTTAGCTAAGATGAATGACTGAAGAATTAATACTAGTTAACTGACCAGAATGACTTAAGGATTAATACTCGTTAGCTGACCAGAATGACGGAAGAATTAATACTAGTTAACTGACCAGAATGACTGAAAGATTAATACTCGTTAGCTGATATGCATGACTGAATGATCAATACTCGCTGGCTGACCAGAATGACTGATGGATTAATACTCGCTTGCTGACCAGAATGACTGAAGGATTTATACTCGTTAGCTGACAAGAATGACTGAAGGATTAATACTCGCTAGCTGACCAGAATGACTGAAGGGTTAATACTCGTAAGCTGACCAGAATGACTGAAGGATTATTACTTGTTAGCTGACCAGAATGACTGAAGGGTTAATACTCGTTAGCTGACCAGAATGACTGAAGAAATAATACTAGTTAACTGACCAGAATGACTGAAGGATTTATACTCGTTAGCTGACATGAATGACTGAAGGATTATTACTTGTTAGCTGACCACAATGCCTTAAGGAATAATACTCGTTAGCTTACAAGAAAGACTGAAGGATTAATTTTCGTTAACTGACCAGAATGACGGAAGAAATAATACTAGTTAACTTACCAGCATGACAATGGTTAATACGCGTTAGCTGACATGAATGACTGTAGGATTAATACTCGCTGGCTGACCAGAATGACTGAAGAATTAATACTCGTTATCTGACAAGAATGACTGAAGGATTAATACTCGCTAGCTGGCAAGAATGACTGAAGGGTTAATACCCGTTAGATGACCAGAATGACTGAAGATTTAATACTAATTAATTGACCAGAATGACTGAAGGACTAATACTCGTTGACTGACAAGAATGACTAGAGGAATAATACTCGTTAGCTGACCAGAATGACTGAAGGATAAATACTCGCTGGCTGACCAGAATACCTGAAGGATGAATACTCGTTAGCTGACCAGAATGACACAAGAATTAATATTAGTTAATTGACCAGAATGACTGAAGGATTAATACTCGATAGCTGACCAGAGTGACTGAAGGATTAATAGTCGCTGGCTAACCAGAATGACTGAAGGATTAAAACTCGTTAACTGACCAAAATGACTGAAGGATTAATATTCGGTGGCTGACCAGAATGTCTGAAGGATTTATACTCGTTAGCTGACCAGAATGACAGAAAGATTACTACTAGTTATGTGACCAGAATGACTGAAGGATTACTACTCGTTAGCTGACCAGAATGACTGAAAAAATAATACTAGTTAACTGACCAGAATGACTGAAGGATTTATACTAGTTAGCTGACATGAATGACTGAAGGATTATTACTTGTTAGCTGACCACAATGCCTTAAGGATTAATACTCGTTAGCTTACAAGAATGACTGAAGGAATAATACTCGTTAACTGACCAGAATGACTGAAGAAAGAATACTAGTTAACTTACCAGCATGACAATGATTAATACTCGTTAGCTGACATGAATGACTGTAGGATTAATACTCGCTGGCTGACCAGGATGACTGAAGAATTAATACTCGTTATCTGACACGAATGACTGAAGGATTAATACTCGCTGGCTGACCAGAATGACTGAAGGATTAATACCCGTTAGCTGATCAGAATGACTGAAGATTTAATACAAATTAATTGACCAGAATGACTGAAGGACTAATACTCGTTGGCTGACAAGAATGACTGAAGGAATAATACTCGTTAGCTGACCAGAATGACTGAAGGATTAATAGTCGCTGGCTGACCAGAATGACTGAAGGATTAAAACTCGTTAACTGACCAAAACGACTGAAGGATTAATATTCGGTGGCTGACCAGAATGACTGAAGGATTTATACTCGTTAGCTGACCAGAATGACAGAAGGATTACTACTAGTTATGTGACCAGAATGACTGAATGATTAACACTCGTTAACTGACCAGGATGTTTGAAGGATAAATACTTGTTAGCTAACCAGAATGAACGAATGATTATTAATCGTTGTCGGACCAGAATGACTGAAGGATTATTACTCGTTAGCTGACCAGAATGACTGAAGAATTAATACTAGTTAACTGACCAGAATGACTGAAAGATTAATACTCGTTAGCCGACAGGAATGACTGTGGGAATAATACTCGCTGTCTAACCAGAATGACTGAAGAAATAATACTCGTAGCTGACACGAAGGACTGAAATAATAATGCTCGCTGGCCGACCAGAATGACTGAAGAATTAATACTCGTTAGCTGACCAGAATGACTGATGGATGAATACTTGCTGGCTGACCAGATTGACTGAAGGATTAATACTCGTTAGCTGACCAGAATGACAGAAGAATTAATACCAGTTGAGCGACCAGAATGACTGAAAGATTAATACGCGTTATCTGCCAGAATGACTGAAGGATCAATGCTCGCTGGGTGACCAGAATAACTGAAGGAATAATACTCGTTAGCTGACCAGAATGACAGAAAAATTAATACTCGTTAGCTGACCTGAATGACTGGAGGACTAATACGCGTTGGCTGACCGGAATGAATGGAGGATTAATACTCGTTAGCTGACCAGAATGACAAAAGAATAAATGCTAGGAAACTGACCAGAATGACTGAAGGATTAATACTCGTTAGCTGACAAGAATTACTTAAGGATTAATACTCGCTGGCTGACCAGAATGACTGAAGGATTAATACTCGTTAGCTGACACGAATGACTGAAGAAATAATACTCGCTATCTGACCAGAATGACTGAAGCATTAATACTCGTTAACTGACCAGAATGACAGAAGAATAATTACTAGTTATCTGACCAGAATGACTGTAGGTTAAATATTCGTTAGCAGACCACAATGACAGAAGATTTTATACCAGTTGAGCGACCAAAATGACTGAAAGATCAATACTCGTTAGCTGACCAGAATGACTGAAGGATCATGACTCGCTGGCTGACCAGAATGACTGAAGGATTAATACTCGTTAGCTGAGCAGAATGACAGAAGAATTAATACTCGTTAGCTGACAGAATGGCTGAAGGATTAATACTCGTTAGCTGACCAGAACGACTGAAGGATTAATATTCGCTGGCTGACCAGAATGACTGAAGAATTAATACTCGTTAGCTGACCAGAATGACTGAAGGGTGTATACTCGATGGCTGACCAGAATGACTGAAGGATAAATACTCGATAACTGACCAAAATGACTGAAGGATTCGTACTCTTTAGCTGACCAGGATGACAGAATAACTAATACCAGTTAAATGGCCAGAATGACTGAAGGATTAATACTCGTTAGCTGACCAGAATGACTGAAGGAATAATACTCGTTAGCTGACCAGAATGACTGAAGGATTAATACTCGCTGGCTGACCAGAATGACTGAAGGATAAATACTCGTTAGCTGACTCGAATGACAGATGAATTAATACCAGTTAAGCGACCAGAATGACTGAAGGATTAATTTTCGTTAGCTAACAAGAATGACTGAAGGATTAATACTCGTTAGCTAACCAGAATGACTGATGGATTAATACTCGCTGGCTGACCAGAATTACTGAAGGATTGATACTCGTTAGCTGACAAGAATGACTGAAGGATTAATACTCGTTAGCTGACCAGAATGACTGAAGGAATAATACTCGTTAGCTGACCAGAATGACTGAAGGATGTATACCCGTTGGCTGACCAAAATGACTGAAGGATTAATACTCTCTGGCTGACCAGAGTGACTGAAGGATTAATACTCGTTAGCTGACTCGAATGACAGAAGAATTAATACCAGTTAAGCTACCAAAATGACTGAAGGATTAATACTCGTTAGCTAACAAGAATGACTTAAGGATTAATTCTCGTTAGCTGACCAGAATGACTCAAGGATTATTACTCGTTAACTGACCAGAATGACTGAAGAATTAATACTCGCTGGCTGACCAGCATGACTGAAGGATAAATACTCGTTAGCTGACCAGAATGACTGAAGAATTAAGACTAGTTATCTAACCACAACGACTGATGGATTGATACTCGTTAGCTGACATGAACGACTGGAGGATCAATACGCGTTAGCTGACCAGAATGACTGAAGGATTAATACTCGTTAGCTGACCAGAATGTCTGAAGGATTAATACTCGTTAGCTGACCAGAATGACTGAAGGATTAATACTCGTTGGCTGACCAGAATGACTGAAGGATTGTTACTCGTTAGCTGACCAGAATGACTGAAAGATTAATACTCGTTAGCTGACAGGAATGACTGTGGGAATAATACTCGCTGGCTAACCAGAATGACTGAAGAAATAATACACGTTGCTGACACGAAAGACTGAAATAATAATACTCGATGGCTGACCAGAATGACTGAAGAATTAATACTCGTTAGCTGACCAGAATGACTGATGGATGAATACTTGCTGGCTAACCAGATTGACTGGAGGATTAATACTCGTTAGCTGACCAGAATGACAGAAGAATTAATACCAGTTGAGCGACCAGAATGACTGAAAGATTAATACGCGTTAGCTGCCAGAATGACTGAAGGATCAATGCTCGCTGGGTGACCAGAATGACTGAAGGAATAATACTCGTTAGCTGACCAGAATAACAGAAAAATTAATACTCGTTAGCTCACCTGAATGACTGGAGGACTAATACGCGTTGGCTGACCGGAATGAATGGAGGATTAATACTCGTTAGCTGACCAGAATGACTAAAGAATAAATGCTAGGAAACTGACCAGAATGACTGAAGCATTAATACTAGTTAACTGACCAGAATGACTGAAGGATTAATACTCGTTAGCTGACCAGAATCACTGGAGGAATAACACTCGTTAACTGACCAGAATGACTGAAGGAATAATACTCGCTGGCTGACCAGATTGACAGAAGAATAATTACTAGTTATCTGACCAGAATGACTGAAGGTTTAATATTCGTTAGCAGACCAGAATGACAGAAGATTTTATACCAGTTGAGCGACCAGAATGACTGAAAGATCAATACTCGTTAGCTGACCAGAATGACTGAAGGATCATGACTCGCTGGCTGACCAGAATGACTGAAGGATTAATACTCGTTAGCTGAGCAGAATGACAGAAGAATTAATACTCGTTAGCTGACAGAATGGCTGAAGGATTAATACTCGTTAGCTGACCTGAATGACTGAAGGATTAATATTCGCTGGCTGACCAGAATGACTGAAGAATTAATACTCGTTAGCTGACCAGAATTACTGAAGGGTGTATACTCGATGTCTGACCAGAATGACTGAAGGATAAATACTCGATAACTGACCAGAATGACTGAAGGATTCGTACTCTTTAGCTGACCAGGATGACAGAATAACTAATACCAGTTAAATGGCCAGAATGACTGAAGGATTAATACTCGTTAGCTGACCAGAATGACTGAAGGAATAATACTCGTTAGCTGACCAGAATGACTGAAAAATTATTACTCGTTAACTGACCAGAATGACTGAAGGATTAATACTCGCTGGCTGACCAGAATGACTGAAGGATAAATCCTCGTTAGCTGACTCGAATGACAGATGAATTAATACCAGTTAAGCGACCAGAATGACTGAAGGATTAATTTTCGTTAGCTAACAAGAATGACTGAAGGATTAATACTCGTTAGCTAACCAGAATGACTGATGGATTAATACTCGCTGGCTGACCAGAATGACTGAAGGATTGATACTCGTTAGCTGACAAGAATGACTGAAGGATTAATACTCGTTAGCTGACCAGAATGACTGAAGGAATAATACTCGTTAGCTGACCAGAATGACTGAGGGATGTATACCCGTTGGCTGACCAAAATGACTGAATGATTAATACTCTCTGGCTGACCAGAGTGACTGAAGGATTAATTCTCGTTAGCTGACTTGAATGACAGAAGAATTAATACCAGTTAAGCTACCAAAATGACTGAAGGATTAATACTCGTTAGCTAACAAGAATGACCTAAGGATTAATACTCGTTAGCTGACCAGAATGACTCAAGGATTATTACTCGTTAACTGACCAGAATGACTGAAGGATTAATACTCGCTGGCTGACCAGAATGACTGAAGGATAAATACTCGTTAGCTGACCAGAATGACTGAAGAATTAAGACTAGTTATCTAATCACAACGACTGATGGATTAATACTCGTTAGCTGACATGAACGACTGGAGGATCAATACGCGTTAGCTGACCAGAATGACTGAAGGATTAATACTCGTTAGCTGAAAAGATTGTCTGAAGGATTAATACTCGTTAGCTGACCAGAATGACTGAAGGATTAATACTCGTTGGCTGACCAGAATGACTGAAGGATTGTTACTCGTTAGCTGACCAGAATGACTGAAGGATTAATACTCGTTGGCTGACCAGAATGACCGAATAATTAACACTCATCGCAAGAGGTGATTTGAAGTAACGCGCACGGCTCTACGACACGCATGGGGTACGAATTGGGGGACGTGTCCGCACCTGCTCTTCTGCATCACCTAATTCGTCTCCGCGCCTATGATTCGCTGTGTAGATTATATTTATAATGAAATTTGTAACATTATGCATTACACTTCACAGCGTTGAAAGCTAGCTCAAGTCATCATCCTAAAAAATAGATTCATGGGCGTTTTAAATCCTTAATAACGGCTCTATGATCACTAAAATGATCGGGTGAACAATTGATTGTGCTTTATCACAATTAATAGAGGAAGGTGGAGTCGAACCTGAAGCAGTACAATAGCCACGAAAACTTCAATCACAACCATTGCGGTGTTGATTGACCGAGTGACCAGTGCTCTGGACTCGTAATCAAGCACCGCGGAATAGATTTTTGGTTACGGAGAGAAGCTTTTCCAGCGATGAAATCACAGTTCTATTGCATAGGCCTTCCAACAATATTGATCGCATGTGCTCTCTTAACTGCAAATTATTTTCCACTACAAAACCCAACGATTGTTGCATTTGTAGGCGGCTCCCCAACACTCTCGTATCTGCCTCTAGGCGGCTAGCAACACTCCCTCGTCTGTCACGAGGCGGCTCTCCTACACCCTTTCATCTGCCACGAAGCGGCTCTTCAACACTCCCTTACCCTCCGCTAGGCGGCTCTCCAACACTCTATTATCTGAGAGTTGATGCCTCAATATCGAGGTCTAAAAAGTTATGAAAAAGAATTAAAGCAACACTTTGGAAAGTGGAATGAGAGTGTTTTAGTGCTGCCTATACCCATTAACCCATTCTTAGAAATGATCCGACTATGTGTAAACAACAATTATTTTACGTTTGATAAAAAATATTTTGTTCAGAAATTTGGTGTGGCCCTCTTTCCCCAGTACTGGCGAACCTCTACATGGAATATTTTGAAACTGAACTTTTACCTTTATTGGATGAACAACCTCTTTTATGGGTCCGATATATTGATGACGTTTCTGCGCTATGGCCCAATGATGTCGACATCACAGATTTTACTGTGCGACTGAATAATCTTTCCCCTACAATCAAATTTACTTCGGAATGGGAAAATGAGGGGGAATTTCCATTTTTAGATACCTTAGTTCATAGGTCCGCACAACATTTTAACTTTTCACTGTATCGAAAACCTACCCATTCCAATATGTACTTGCATTATTTTTCGTAGCAGCCTGAACAAGTTAAGGGATTTACTCTTCATTCGTTGTTTCTACGTGCATATCGTATTTGTGATCCTGCATTTTTAAATTTGGAGCTAAATTATCTTAAACAAACATTTTGCAAGCAGGCTTACCCTACTAAATTGATTGATGAAGCTTTGCGCAAAGCAAAGTCTAGAATTTTTCACCCTCCTACGGTAAAAGAACCCCAGAAAGAAGATAATATAATTGTTTTGCCCTACACTGGTGATTCTTCCAAAGTTCGTCCAATTTTTAGAAGTCATAACACCAAGATTGTTCATAAGAAATATAATTCAATTAAATCCAAATTAGTTAGGACTAAACCTCAATTGAACACTGAACCAGAATGTGGGGTTTATGTGATTCCGTGTGGGCAGTGCAATTCCTGCTATATTGGTGAAACGGGCCGTTCGCTGCCGGTCAGACTTAAAGAGCACAGCAGCTATGTCAGGTTCGGCAAGGAAAGTAGTGCTGTGTTTTGCCATGTCAGGGATACAGATCACACAATAGACTGGAACTCAGCTAAATTAGTTTTCAAATCACATAACCTTCAGGAACGTCTACTGATAGAATCTAGTCTCATCAAAACTTTACCTAATTTCAATAGTATGCCTGGAGTCTGTTCAGTAGATGCAGCTACAAGAGATATTTTACTTACAGCCAATCAGCAAATTATGAATAATGTACCCCCACCTCGCTGATGTTCTGTGAACTTGTGGCTGTCCGCAACGTTTCACCGCTACCTAGAAATGTTCCTTTTAATCCTGGCGCTGTTTGCTTTTGTTGAAATTTTAGCATGTTAAGTTGATAAATTTTTATATCCACGTCTAAATTTGTAACAATGTCTCTTTTGTTTCCACTGTTTTTAGCCGCTGATGAGGAGCATAGTATTGCTCGAAAATTTCGGCATTTTTTTTATTTTAGATTAAAAATTTTATCCAAAGTGTGACTTTAATTCCTTTTCATAACTCTATTATCTGCCAGTCAGGGGCTCTCCAACACTCCCTTATCTGCCACGAGGCGGCTCACCTACACCCTTTTATGTGCCACTAGGCAGCTAGCAACACTCCCTCGTCTGTCACGAGGCGGCTCTCTTACACCCTTTTATCTGCCACGAAGCGGCTCTTCAACATTCCCTTATCTTGCTCTAGGCGGCTCTCCAACAATCCCTAATCTGCCACGAGGTGGCTCTCCAACACTCCCTTATTTGCCACGAGGAGGCTTTCCAACACTCCCTTATCTGCCACTAGGTGGCACTCCAACACTCTCTTATCTGCCACGAGGTGGCTCTCCAACACTCCCTTATCTGCCATTAGGCGGCACTCCAACACTCTCTTATCTGCCACGAGGAGGCTTTCCAACACTCCCTTATCTGCCATTAGGTGGCACTCCAACACTCTCTTATCTGCTATGAAGCGGCTCTCCAACACTCCATTATCTGCCACTAGACGGCACTCCAACACTCCCTTATCTGCCACGAGGCGGCTCTCCAACACTCTTTTATCAGCCACTAGGCGGCACTTCAACACTCCCTTATCTGCCACGAGGCGGCTCTCCATCACTCCCTTATCTGTCACGAGGCGGCTCTTCAACACACCATTATCTGTCACCAGGCGGCTCTCCAACACTCTATTATCTGCCACGAAGCGGCTTTTCAACATTCCCTTATCTGCCACGAGGCGGCTCTCCAACGCTACCTCGTCTGCCACGAGGCGTCTCTCCAACACTCCTTTTCTGCCACATAAGTTTTATATCATCGTTACTTAGTAGCAAACTCACTTGATCATATATTAAGGATTAAATGTTTATTATGAAATGCGCGTGCCGAAAAATATCACTCCAGTACAATATATCCAGAGTATTCGGCGAAAACTCGTAACACTCATTTTACATTTACGCAGTAGAGGAATTTACGACGACAAAACGCGTTTGTGTTTCTTGGGAAACAAGAATATTATTTCTGGAATTAAGCAGAAAGAAATTTCGTACGGCTTCCAAGCTGTAATGAGATGAGCCTCTGAGTGCATTACACTTTCAAAACTACTTGAATGGTTTAATTTCAGATAATGTGTGCACAGACACTGTTATATCTTAAGATATTGTAGGCTGGGGACTTCTGAACAAACAATTGGATTGGGTTGTATTTATGATTTATTTGCAGCTAGACAATTTATACAAGTCGAGAAAATGGGAGTTTAAGTTAGGTGTAAGGGGTGCGAGCACAGGCAAGCAACCAGTCGGTATCGGAGTGGAGTCAACACTGACTCTATTAGATTATCCCTTGTTGCTCCATACATTTCACTTGCAACACAATCGAAGGGTGGCTATGTTAGGCAGACCCAGAGAGGGTAGGTACCGAATCTTCCCATCACGAGACCACCGTGTTGTTGTCGGGGCTTGAACCCGCAACATGCACCACCACAGGCTGGCACTGCATTCGCTAAACACTCAACTACAGAAACCCTAAATCGGATCATGGAACACACAAATCTAAACAAGATATAAAGTTTCAAGATAACTTTTTCTGCTACTACAAAAGGTTTGGCAACAAACATTTATCGTCGTGTTGAATGTTTCCAACTTTCAACACACACAGATAACCAAACTGGAAAGAAACAAAGCTATCTCCCACCCGGCACAGTTTCACCGAGTATTTTCGGCCCGCATCACCCGCCCACTTTGCTCTATTAATTACTTTAAGCCTCTCCCCCTCTCGAACAGGGCATGCCCGGTTTAAGGATTTTACCACCAGGGAAACATGGTTCCGAAGAAGCCTAACGGTGACGGGCGGCAGTCGAGGGGGTAGGAAAGGACACATCAGGAGCGTTACTGTATATGTATAGACATACAGCCGTTTCCCCCTAGTTAGAGGGGTGGCTAGGTTAGGCAGACACAGAGGGGGGAGGAGCCCAATCTCCCCGTTACTAGCGAGTAAATATTAAGAACATTGAATTATGTTCTTAATGGTAAAATCATTTTAATTCGATAGTCCGAGATATGAAACTTGCTGATTTCCAGTCTTTCAAAATCAGAAAACACTCTTTAATTTGTAAACTGATATTTATTTGAACAATTATCATTAAGACATCACGATGGACCCGTTCTTTAATTGGTAGTGATATTGCTTTCTAAACAATAATAATTGAAACAACACGTTGGATCCGTTTCTTAATTGGTAAAGTTACATTTTGTTCTAAACAAATATAATTGAAACAGCACGATGGATCCGTTACTTAATTTGTTGAGTGATGGTTCTTTCGAAACGATTACCATTGAAACAGCACGTAGGATCCGCTCCTTAATTGTAGAGTGATGTTCCTTTCTAAACAATTATCATTAAAACCACACGATGGATCAGTTCCTTAATTCGTAGAGTGATAGTTATACCGAAACGATTATCATTGAAACAGCACGTAGGATCCGTTACTTAATTGGTAGAGGGGTATACCTTTCTAAACAATTATCATTGCAACAGCCCATAGGATCCGTTCCTTAATTGGTAGAGTGATAGTTCTTTCGAAACAATTATCATTGAAACAGCACATTGGTGCCATTCATCAATTGGTGGAAAAATATTTATTTCTGAACAAATATCATTGAAACAGCAAGTTGGATCGGTTCCCTAATTGGTAAAGTGACATTCCTTTCTAATTAATTATCATTAAAAAAAACACGTTGGATCCGTTCCTTAATTAGTAGAGTGTTATTTCTTCCTGAACAATTATCATTGAAACAGCAAGTTGGATCCGTTACTTAATTGGTGGAGTGATACTTTTTCTAAACAATTATCATTGAAACAGCACGATGGATCCGTTACTTAACATGTTGAGTGATGGTTCTTTTGAAACAGATATCATTAAAACAGCACGTAGGATCCGTTCCTTAATTGGTAAAGTGATATTCCTTTCTAAATAATAATGATTGAAACAGCACGATGGATCAGTTCCCGAATTGGTAGAGTGATGTTTTTTTTTAAATAATTATAATTGAAACAGCACGTAGGATCCGATCCTTAATTGGTAGTGATATTGCTTTCTAAATAATTTTAATTTGAACAAAACGTTCGATCCGTTCCATAATTGGTAGTTATCTTGCTTTATAAACAATTATAATTGAAACAACACGTTGGATCTCTTCCTTAATTGGTAGAGTGATAGTTCTTTCGAAACAAATATGATTGAAACAACACGTAGGATCCGTTCCTTAATTGCTGGTGTGATATTTTTTCTAATCAATTATCATTGAAAACGCACGCAGGATCTGTTCCTTAATTGGTAGAGTGATATTTTTTTCTAAAAAATTATCATTGAAACAGCACGTTGGATCTGTTTCTTAATTGGTAGAGTGATATTTCTTCCTAAACAATTATCATTGAAACAGCACGCAGGATCCGTTTCTTATTTGATAGAGTGATATTTATTCAAAATAATTATCATTGAAACAGCACGTAGGATCCATTCCTCAATTTATATAGGTGATGGTTCTTACGAAACAAATTATCATTGAACCAGCACGTAGGATCCGTTTATTCATTGGAAGAGTGAAATTCCTTTGCTAAACAATTTCCATTAAAACAGCACAATGGATCAGTTCCTTAATTGGTTGGAACGGATCCGTTGGATCCGTTCCTTTATTTGTAGAGGGATATTCATTTCAAAACAATAATCATTGAAACAGCATGATGGATCCATTCTTTGATTGGTTGAGTGGTATTTCTTTCGAAACAATTTCTTTGAAACAGCACGTAGCATCCGTTCCTTAATTGGTGGAGTAATATTTTTTCTAAACAATTATCATTGAAACAGCAAGTAGGATCCGCTTCTCAATTTGTAAAGTGATGGTTATTTCGAAACAATTATCATTGAAACAGCACGTAGGACCCGTTCCTAAATTGGTAGAGTGATATTCCTTTCTAAACAATTATCATTAAAACAGCACGATGGATCAGTTCCTTAATTGTTCGAGTGATAGTTCTTTCGAAACAATTATCATTGAAACAGAACGTAAGATTTGTTTCTTAATTGGTAGAGAAATTCATTTCCATACAGTTATCATTGAAACAGCAATTAGGATCCGTTCCTTAATTTGTAGTGATAGTTCTTTCAAAATAATTATCATTGGAACAGAACGTTGGATCCGTTACTTAATTGGTGGTGTGATATTTCTTTCTAAACAATTATCATTGAAACATCACGATGGATCCGTTTCTTAATTTGTAGAGTGATTGTTTTTGCGAAACAATTAGCATAAATATCCGAACACACGAGTATGGAGAAAAGGAGTTATGACTCATCCATTCCCGAGCAGCTTTATTTTGTCTAAAGCAGCTATTAGTAATGACTGTATTGATGATTATTAAACAATTTTTCATTGGTGGCAAGCTTCCATCGGAAAATTTTAGTATTTTTAGATCTAGAATATCCTTTCTCCAATCCAACTCTTGCATTGAGTGTCATGCTCGACTTGTTGCAATTGCACAACAAAATAGCATACGGTATGATATCTCACTTTTACCGTACTTGAATATGTCTGTAGAAAACATCATCAACAACTTTCTCTTCGCCGACATTCTCCATTATATGTCATCAAATATTGTAAATTGGTGTGTGTTCTACAACAATGTATTTTTCTCGTGTCAGGATATGATTGTAACAAAATTTAAATACAACATATATGTAAATGAACGAGCAACCCCCCGATCTTCTCTATTAACAGCTCAAAATTCTAAATGGAGGGACAAGTGAACAATATTGATTTCTTTGATCGTGCTATGCATGAAATGGAAAATAATTTCAACAATGTTCTCAACGAAATCGATCCAGATTTACAAATGAGAATGAATATTACGAAGTGTCAGATAATTCCTGGTGATGAGCGCTCTCGCCATACAATTTCATTAAGAAATAATTTCATCTGCATGGCATTAAATATTGCTAGTTTGAAAGATAACTTTCTTAGCCTTCAAATCAATATAACAGACCATTTTGCACCTACTGTGCTAGGGCTCTGTGAAACCAAATTGACAAATGAATTACAGGACTTATATAATTTATCAGGTTACAATTTGTATACAAAAAATAATATGAGTAATAAGGGAGGTGTTTGTTTATTTATAAATAACAGGCTAACTGTTATACCAAGACCTAAACTCCCTTTCATCAGGCTAGGAATTGAGACTCTTTTTGTCGACATTTATTGTGATAACGAAGTTAATACGATATGTATGGCTTACCGTAGAACCTCCGAAATATCGGTAGAAAGTTTCTCGCTGGAGATGAATGAAATTATCAGAGGCATTGACGTAGCCCATAATAAAGTGTATATTATGGGAGATTTCAACGTAAATCTTCTTCAGCATCATAGATCGAATTTAGTTGCTAACTATTGTAATAATTTCCTTTCATATGGTCTGTACCCATTAATTACTAAACCACCGCGTACAGCTGTTGGATCCGCAACATTAATATATAACATTTTCACCAACGATGTTAATAGTGTAACACGTGCAGCTGTGATCATTTCCGATGTCACCGACCATTACCCAATTTTCATTCATAACCAAATTCTCACGAACCCAGTAAACCGACTATAATTATCTATCTTAAATATAGCGACCGTAACATTCAAAGCTTTAAAGAGGCGCTGGGAGCGTACAACTTTAATGAGATACTATCCACAGTAAACTCAAACGATGCTTTCACGCAGTTCCATAGTATATTAATTGAACTGTTCGAGGTGCATTTTCAGCTTACAAATAAAGAGCTCAGCTACAATCAAGCTAAGAACCCGTGGATGACACCTGGTTTACTTGCCTCACAAAAAGAGAAGGACAGACTGTACCGTAGATACAAAAGGCATCCCATCACTCGTAGATATGAATTTAAACGATACAAAAATGCGTTCAGTAAACTGATAAATATTGCTCGTGAAAACTATATCCAAAATTTAATAGAGACCTTTCAAGAAAATAACAAAAAAGTCTGGAAAATCTTGAGCAACCTTCTAGGAAAAAACAAACAGAGTAATTCGGATTCAATTATTTTTGGTGACGAAGTCATCACTGATCCTCAAACGATTTCAAATGCTTTCAATAATTATTTCAATAGTATTCCCAATACTCTAAAGGAATCAATTATCACGCACAACATCCCTTTTGAACATTATTTAGGGAATGCTATTCCTGAACAGCCAATCTTTAACCCTACCGACCCAAACGAAGTTAAATCAATCATTAATGATTCAAAAAATAGTTGCAGCACTGGCTGATATAACATCCCAACCAATATAATCAAAGCTATATCTGGGACTATTGTAGCTCCCTTGACCCAACTTATCAATAAGTCTCTCATGCGAGAAGTTTTTCCTGATGCTCTCAAAATCGCTGAAATTAGTCCAATATATAAAAATTAAAGCAAAACCTACATGAAAAATTATCGCCCAATATCAGTCCTAGTGTCTTAAGCAAAGTTTATGACAAAATATTTGATACTTGACTATATACTCATTTTGTCTCAAATAACCTACTCAGCCAAAATCAATTAGGCTTTCAAGCTTTCAGGAATACAGAGCATGCTTTATTAAAATTTGCTGGAGACGGTGTTGATGGGTTTGACAGTGGTAAAGTCACCGTTGCAACTTTTATGGTTCTTAGCAAAGCTTTTGATTGCATGAATCATGAGATTTTAGTTGCAAAATTAAAGCATTATGGAGTTAGTTCCATCGATAAGAGTTGGATAAAAAGTTATCTACATGATAGAAAACACCTAGTGATTTGGAATAAACAATCATCATATGCCAGTACGTTAAATATAGGAGTTCCGCAAGGGTCGATCGTGGAACCTTTGCTCTTCCTCATATATATGAATGACATTGTAAACACTAGCAACAGGTTATCCTTTGTACTTTTTGCAGATGATACTACAGTTTATTCGACCGGGAAAAACCTCAAAGATACCATTACTAATATGAATAATTAATTGGTTCACATTTCAAACTGGTTCACATCCAACAAGCGGACGCTAAATGTTGACAAGATGCAGGTCATCATATTTTCCAGGAGGATGATACCCATTCCTAACACACGAGTCAAATTGAACGGTCAACAGGTGGCATATGAAGCAAAAACAAAATTTCTTGGTGTTATCGTAGATCAGAGACTTAACTGGAAAGATCACGTCTCATTTGTGGCCGGGAAATTATCCAAATCGTGTGGCATCCTATACAAAATTTGAAATTGTCTTACCACTCTTGCTGAAAGTCTTTCGTACTATAGCCTTATTCATCCTTTTCTGACATATTGTGTAAACGTGTATGCGTCTACCTACAAAACAGTTTAAAGACCTATCGTTCATAGTCAAAAGCGTGTCATCAAAACACTATCGCATGCTAGCCGACGTGACCACACGTCGCCTCTCTATTGTCAATGGAACATTCTCCCGCTGTGTCAAATCATTACCTTTTCCGCTGCAGTGTTTGTCTAACAAGCTTTGAATCATTTAACTTACATTGATAACAATTTCTTCATTAGAAATAATCCTAAGTATGGTCTTCGTAACAATGCGGATTTGCAAATTCCCCGAAATTCGTCAACACATTCCCAACTATTTTTAAAATACAGAACTGCTAAAACCTGGAATTCGATTACCATAGATATAAGGACTGGCAGAAGTATTGCTACCTTTAAACGTAAACTAAAATTATACCTGTTTGAACTTGTACGTGCAGAAACTCTTGAATTGTAATTTACTTCTGCTATGCAATTTACCGAGTCAACTATTTGTGTTTCAACATTTCATCTTTGGATGCTTTCATTCTATAAATATATTTTTTTTCTCGCCTCACATGCTCAAATTTCCAATTATCTTGTTGATGTAGAAATCTGTTCATTTAGTGTACCCATCGATTATGACTCATTGAAATATTTCTTTCCCGTGTGCATATGTTAACATGTCATGCTGTCTATGCAGTTATTTTCAAATTGGTGCCATCGTACTCCAACAATGTGTGAGTAATGTATTGGACAACCTCATGTCGGACATGTTCTGCTCTCAATCTAAGTAAATGATAGTTGAAACAGTGAATAGTCATGATGAAGTAAACGCCGGTGATCAGACTTACTCTGCTTATTTTTCTTAAAATTAATGGTCCAATGAAAGACTTGCATTTGTCTCGACATATTAAAAAGTGGAGAGTAGAGGATGTCCTCCAACAATGTCCGTCGGTTGGTCCTTACTCCTCAACCCTAGTTATAAGTTAATATTAAATTCGCCTATGTAGCAAATGTTGTCATCAGAACAGCTCACGTTGACGAAGACTTGGTACGTATCGTCTGTATATTCTGATATATATTTTTTGTACCTAAATAAATTATCAATCCTTAAAAATCCTTAAATCCTTTAATCCTTGAAACAGCACATGGGATCCGTTCCTTAATTGGTAGAGGGATATCCCTTGCAAAACAATTAAAATTGAAACAGCACGATGGATTCATTCCTTAATTGAATGAGTGATAGTTCATTCGAAATAATTATCTTTGATACAGCACGTAGGATCCGTTACTTAATTGGTAGTGATATTGCTTTCGAAACAATTTTAATTGAAACAAGATGTACGATCCGTTCCATAATTGGTAGTTATCTTGCTTTATAAACAATTATAATCGAAACAACACGTTGGATCCGTTCCTTAATTGCTAGAATGGTGTTTTTTTCTATACAATTTTCATTGAAACAGCACGTAGGATCCGTTCCTTAATTGGTGGAGTGATATTATTTTCTAAACAATTATCATTGAAACAGCACGCAGGATCCTTTCCTTAATTGGTAGTGTGTTATTTCCTGCTAAACAACTATCATTGAAACAGCACGCAGGATCGGTTCCTCAATTGATAGAGGGATATTTCTCTCTAAACAATTATCGTTGAAACAGCCCGCAGGATCCGCTTCTTAATTGATAGAGTGATATTTATTCAAAACAATTATAATTGAAACAGCACGTTTAGAGGATCCGTTTCTTAATTGGTGGAGTGATATTTCTTTCTAAACAATTATAATTGAAGCAGCAAGCAGGATCAGTTCCTTATTTGGTAGAGTGATATTTCTCACGAAACAATTATCATTGAAACAGCACTCAGAATCCGTTCCCTAATTGGCAAAGGGATATTTATTTTTTAACAATTATAATTGAAACAGCACGTAGGATCCGTTCATTAATTAGAAGAGTGCTATTTATTCCGAAACAAATATTTTGGAATAGCACGTAGGATCCGTTCACCTAGAAATAAAGACATTTCAAACCTGCGCGGTTAGGTTAGGTCATTTAATTTGGTGCTGGGTTTGGATCAGCTTAGTTATATTTGCATAGGTTGAAGGCAGCAAAAATTTTGAGTGTAGCCATAATTGCTGGAAATATTTTCAAGATTCCAACTGTAAGCAATTGTAAAGGTATGTGATGCATATGGGGGCACATGTAGATGTTCATCATGTGTCACAGTAGGGTAAGCCTACCTATCTCCCATCCCCACCAGTCAATTCCTAACCCTTTTCCCTCTTTCCCCCGTCTTCCTTTCCCACCACCCTACTTACCAATTCTTTACCCCCCTCCCCCGTTTACCTATTCCTCTCCCCCCCATTCCCCCGCCCGTTATGGGATCTCGCTACATTTTTTCCACTCAATAAGGAGATCCGTTGAAGCGTCACTCAAAAAGCGGCTCAAAAAGGGGCTCAATAAAGTGCTCGATATGAGGCTGAATAATGGGCTTAATAAGGAGCTCAATAAGGGGTTCAATAAAGGGCTCAATAAAGAGCTCAATATGGGGCTCAATAAGGGGCTCAATATGGGGCTCAACAAGGGGTTCACTGAGGGGCTCAATATGCGCTCAATAAGTGGCTCAATAAGGGCATCAATAAGGCGCTCAATGAGAGGCTCAATAATAGGTTCAATAAGGGGCTCAATAAGAGGCTCAATAAATGGCTCAATAAAGGGCTCAATAAGGGGCTCAATGAGGAGCTCAATAAGGGGTTCAACAAGGCGCTCAGTAAGGGGCTCAATATGGGGCTCAATAAAAGGTTCAATAAGGGGCTCAATAAGGGGCTCATAAAGGGGCTCAATAAGGGGCTCAATAAGGGGCTCAATAAGGAGTTCGATAAGAGGCTCAATAAGGGGCTCCGTTGAAGCGGTAATATATTTACGCAAAAAATCGGGATTGTACAGATACAGATACAGACACTAGGCCGCATCCCCCAGAAAGGGGGGTGGCCGACGGCAAGGCGCACCTCACACCCTCACACGCTCACATTCACACAACTTAGCCCTTTTGTGCTAAAGGGTCCGGCCGGTAGCCCCTCAACTTACACTCTGGGCCCCGAATGTACCGAGGAACCGTCGTCAGCAGCAGGGCCCACAGTTTTCACTGGTTTACCCCCGCCGCGTCATAATGGCCGGGCCCCCCCCACCCACGACCATCCCGACAGCGGGATGCCAAG
>SDVV010004763.1:0-19869 GCA_016164225.1 Gammarus roeselii
AAAGTTGGAGAACAGAGTGGATTCGCGTGTACTGAGATGGTTCGGGCACATGGAGAGAATGGATGAAGGGAGATTGGTGAAAAGGGTGATGAATGCGGAGGCGAGTGGTCGCAGGCCTAGAGGTAGACCGAAGTTTGGATGGATGGATGGTCTGAAGCAGGCGTTGGGAAGAAGAGACATGAATGTGGAGGTGGCGAGAGAGCGTGCAATGAACAGGCGTGAGTGGAGAATGGTTGTGAATGGTTGATTTTGACGCTGCTCTGATGTGCTTTCCCGCCCTCGGCATCCCGCTGTCGGGATGGTCGTGGGTGGGGGGGGCCCGGTCATTATGACGCAGCGGGGGTAAACCAGTGAAAACTGTCGGGCCCTGCTGCTGACGACGGTTCCTCGGTACATTCGGGACCCAGAGTGTAAGTTGAGGGGCTACCGGCCGGACCCTTTAGCACAAAAGAGCTAAGTTATGTGAGTGTGAGCGTGTGAGGGTGTGAGGTGCGCCTTGCCGTCGGCCACCCCCTTTCTGGGGGATGCGGCCTAGTGTCTGTATCTGTATCTGTATTATTTTATACTATGCTGTTGTTTTCCAGCAGGTAATTTATCTGTTAGGTGAAATTGTTTCATACAGTGCTGTTGTTATTCAACCAGATGATGATCCATTTGTGAGGGGAGATTGTCTTATGCAGTGCTGTTATTTTTCAGTCAAAGGATGAATCATCTGTCATTGAAAGGGTTTCAGACTTTGGTTCTTATAATTATGTCTGTTCATTCAAATGCTTAGACAAAAATAGAACTCCTCATACAGATAAGAAGTTTTCACAACTTACAACACTTCACTTGGAAGCTATTGAGAGTATGGCTGTATTATTAAGTTGTTTTAATTTTGAAACTTGACAAATGAGATTTAGTTCAGTTGCTACCCAGCTACATGATATATATAGCTATAGTGTTTTTTTTTATTGGGTTTCCTCATACATTTCTAAAGTACTCATAACATGCAATGCATCATTGGAGAGGTATCATAGAGTACTTGAATCAATTTTTTTTCCCATTCTAAATTTTATGCTTGAATCCCCCAGAAAGCGGGGCAGCCGACCGCAAGGCGCACCTCACACCCTTTTCATACACTCACACACAAACTTAGCCCTTTGGCACTAAATGGTCCAGCCTGGAGACCTTGTAACACATACTTTGGGTCAGGAGTGACGTTTGAGATCATTGTCAGCAGCAGGGCCCAACAGTGTAACTGGTTCACCTCTGCTGCAGTATAGTAACCAAGCCCTCACCCACCCACAACTCCCGTTTCTCAACAAGACGCCATGGACCGGAAAGCACATCAGGGCAGCTTCATTACCTCCACGCTTGTGTCTTTTCTTCAAAACGCCATTCTTCAGGCCTTCTATCCACCCAAACTTTGGTCTGCCTCTAGGCCTACATCCACTCACATCTACTTTCATCAACCCTTTTCACCTATCTCCCATCATCCAACTTCAATATGTGCCCACACCATCTCAGAACATGTGAATCTACTTTGTCCCTCATCTTCTCAATCCTCATTAAAATAAGATCAACATTGTTATTGATCCTCTCTGTGTCACTCCAGCCATGCCTCTCAATCATTTAATCTAAAAGATATTCAATTTTCTAATATTTTCTGCTCCCCTCCCACCCCCCATTTCAGCTTTGTAGTGCACAGTTGGCACAATTACCCTCTGATGCAACCCTCTCTTTTCTTCCAAATACTATATCCTACAGCTCTTTACACACTTTATAGCCCCCAACACTTAACATCCTTCCTCATTTGTGACCTAACCTCAGTTTCTGCAATTTCAGTCTTCTCCAAATGAGAGCCCAGATACTTTGAACACTGAACCCTCCAATAACTCAATTTCGGAGAACACTGATTCTGCTTGCATCAACATTCGTTGAACGTCTTGGTACTTTACTACCCACCTTACCTTGCAGCTTTCTCCTCTCATGCGCTCAACCAAACTCAGACACTGGCCTACACTACTTTCCAAATCTGCCACCAGTGCCGTATCATCTGCAAACAATAACTGACTAAACAACCAACTCTTCCTATTTGCTCACAACAGCTCTGAACCACTCATTATACACTTAGGTTCACCTCCCTGACCACTCCATTATGGAAAGATTGAAGTGCCAGGGAAACGTAAGGCACTGCGAATCAAGCACTCGCCTTGCTCTCCACTCTGACATGCACTCCAACATCCTCTGCTGTCAACATGGAAACTTTGTATAACTTTTAATCATTTTCTTCCCCCTGTTGAGTACAAATGCAACACCCTCCATATTAAGGAGCACTTCCTTGTCAAAGTACCCTTTGCAAGGTAGCTTCTTCTCAGACTTCTCTCACTGCAAAAATCTAATCAGCACACCTTCTACCTCTCCTGAAGTCACCCTGTTTCTTGCCAGTCAAACCATGCATACCATCTGATCGTCTCTCGAGTTACAGCATTATTTTTTTCTCTTGCTCTTATGCAGCAGAACAATGCAAGAACTGCGCCACTCAATCAACACCACGCCCAACACAAAACAGGGATTCAGAGCCTCACCAGCCTTTTGACTATCGTTACTCTAATCCTCTCCAGGCCCTCGGTCGCAATGCTGCCAAACCAGGGGCTTCCCCTGCTCCTATCACTTCTTCCCTAATAATGTCTGCCACACGTTTCCCACAACCGGCATCCGTGCACCACCCCCCTCAGCAACAATGTCAGCCTCTCGGCTATCCTCAATATTCAACAACTAATCAAAATACTCGGCGAACGGCTTCCACGAGGGAGCCCACACGAGTCAGGCGGCCCAACTTCATCAAGATGACTTGACTGCGGTGGCATCGTCTGGTGCTCCTGCCCAAGCAAAAGTCCCTCAGTGTTGACGTGGATGCAGTGTTGACGTGGATGCAGCCTGGTCGTTGCCCAGGCCTCAGGCCCACCAACACTTTCAAGACACCAGAGCCACATCATATATATACTCCTTTTTCATGGATGAGTGAACAATCACCATCTCACTCCTACAAAACATCCCTCTCTCACGCTGTATTTAACAATGTTCTGGTGTCCACGTTTACAACTATACCACACTGGTGGCTGTTTGTCGACTGCCACACAACCCACTAAGTCAATTCAGATAGCAGCAATAATGCTCTACCCCGTCACTAAGCCGGTCACACCATTCTCTCCTTCCAACTCCCCGTCTCAACACGTGCGTGTCGGTGGGTAATGAGTAATGAGGTGGGTAATGAAAGTGTCGGGCGGTGCGCTGACGTGGTTTCCACCACCGCAGGTGGAAAACCAGGGATGAGCAACAACAACCACTCTCCAATAACAACTAACCATTTAAAACTTTCATCACCTCCTCCTTCTGTTCTCATTCTTTCCAGATTTTTTTTTTGTTCTTAAAGTTCTGGTACAACTGTCTCCTACACCACCTGGCATCAACGTCCCTCTTAGCTCTCCTAACCACCCACTGCAACTTTTTTCTCATTGCTCTATCGATCTCATAGGCCACCAGTGACCTTGTTTGCTCCCACTCCTCGAAGGTTCTCGCCTGCTCCACCGCCAGTTCAACCGTTTTTTGCACCACTCACAACCCTTCTACACCAGTCCACTCTGCATTCACCATACACATGTTTTGCACATCTCATCAACGCATCTCAAAACGTCTTCAATTCTACTTGAACATTTCTCTGGTCTGGCCCTCTCACGCGGGCATATTCTACCCTCAACAACTGCTGTAACTCCTCAGCTCTGCTTTCCACATTCAGTTCACTTGTCTTCACCACCTCTCATCCATCTCTGCTCCTGTCTTAATCTTCCTTCCACCAGTAGATGGCCAGACAATTCTTCCACCCTCCCCTCTCAACACTCGTACATCCAACAGCCGCCCACCACTCTACTCAAAAGCAGCAAAAAATCCATCATCGCTCCCTCCACTACTGCACCATAGGCTCTCCTTCTCCTTGTGTATATGTGGATATCTTGCTTCCAACCACCTGTTCCTTGCGCTAACCTATCTGGTTCTCTTCACTGTAATTTCTCGGAATGCCATCACTCCCTACCACATTTCAGGTCACCTAGTACAACCACCTTGTAATAACCTGCAAAACTTTCAATACTACTCAGGTCAATCCAAAATTGCTCCGTTTCCTCTTTTTGTTATCAGGTTTGGAACCAATCAAAAATGTCTCTCGCATAATGAACAGTTGATGGCCGATAAGGCTGACACTCGAAAGTGGCAGCGCCGTATCTATGACTATCTTAACTTGCATCTAATGAATTTAAAGACACCTTCCCCTTCTTGGTAATGCTACTAGTTGACCGATCTCTTTATTTCAACACCATGGTACACTAATATTGAAAGTAATAAAATTTGATTTATGAAAAGCTTATAATTCAGCTCCTCCTACTGTTCAAGTAATCATTGTGTGCAGTACATCATTTGAAAGCTCTTGGGGTGTATTAGGATAAATTAGGTCCTTCCAGAATATATTTTTTTTGTTTCATCATTTCACTTTTATTTTCATTTATCTCAAGTTTTGAAGTTATTGTTACCTAGAATACATCACTAAGTCTTGTAATGTTTTGTTAAATAGGATGATGCCTTTTTAAATTTGGCACTTGGCAAGACATGGAAGCTCCAATGCAAAGCACCATCAATCAGTCATCATGCTTGTGCTCAAGCATGATATGCTCTGAGTTTCAAAATTATTTTTCTCATAGCTAAAAATCACTTATCTCATTGTGATTACAATTGATTGATTACAAATAATGTTCACTTCTTGCAAGTAGCAGATGATGCTGGGCCATGCTCTGTAACTGGTTAAATAATATTCTGGTGAAGTGTTTGTGAAAGTGAGCTTCCATCTTGAACATGGGATGGCTGAGAAAACAATATACATATGTAGCTTTGTATAATGTATGTTTATAGGTGTTTAAAGCTGGCTGAATAACTTAGATGGCCGGTGTTGACTGTTACAAATGTGGTTTCTTACCTTTTTTACTTTACATGCCTCCTTGAACACAGCATACCTGCTTGTAAGGTGCACCAAAACAAAAGAAGCCAGCACCTGCAAGGACTGCTGAACAGCAAACAGGACTATGCTGGAAGGGATGCGCGTTATTGGCTTTCAGAAAAACATACCCAAAGCCACTTGTGTATGACAACATTAGGCACGCCAACAACAACCTAAACAGAAATAATATGGTAATCAAAAACGAACAACAGCGCTTATTTGGCCCACCTCCTCTAAACTGATTCGGTCAAATTCAATCCTGAACATAATCACGATTCCCCACTCAAGACCAGTTGTCAAGAATAGGCCTGAGGTGTGACAAAAGAGTGTGATCATAAAATTCGGAGTTCTGTTCACAGTCGACCTAAGCAAATCCCTACTGAAACCAACTGGCAGCTTGTCACACAACCTCCCTGACATGACCGTAGAATTTAAGATCAACCTCCTCATGAACTCAAAAATCACACTGAACCTCTACCAATTTTGAACAAGCCCCTTCTCCAGACTTTACAAGGCATCTGCACCAAGACCAATCCATCCAGCACAACTCCTGCTGGAATGGGAAACATCACACTTGCTCGGATTCAGTGATAAATTCTATGGAGATACAGTTTGGAATACTCTGTCTAGATCCCTGCAAAGTTGGCACGCCACTTACAACATCATGACGTTGGGAAGGCAAAAAAATGTTAAAATTATTAACAAATGTGCCAAACTAAGATGCAAGGCCATTCGTCTGAAAGTTACCATGTATCAAATAGAGTATTGGACCCAAGACTGAGCCCTGATGAACCCCACTCAGAAAATCACTAGGCTCACTATTCACTTAATAAATCTGGATGGATCTGGACAGACTATTCCAAAGGGCATCCTCACGAAATTTGTCACTATATCCTAACACGTATGTTGCTTTCGGGCTCAAAGACGTTTTCCTGGGTGGATTGGTCTTGGTGCAGATGCCATGTACACTCTAAAGAAGAGGGCTCATTCGGAATTTGTCCTGGTTCAGCTTGATTTTGGAGTTCATGTGGATGTTGGTCTTGAGTTCCAGGAGCATGTCGGGCAGTTTGTGCAACAAGCTGCGTGTCAGTCTGAGGATTTGCTAAGGTTGACTGATAGACGAAGTATGGATTTTATGGTTACACTCAGTCACACTTCAGGTCCATTCTTGACTGCTGTTCTTGGGCGTGAAATGTTGGTTATCTTCAGGATGTGAATTTGCCCAAATCAATTGAGATCAGGTGGACCAAACAGGTGCTGTGGCTCGATTTTGACTATAATGTTTTGTTTAGTTTGTGTTGTTGTTGTTAGTGTATTTGATGTTGTCATACACGAGTAATTTTAGATAGGTATATTTTCTGAGAGGCAATGATGCGCTTCCTTTCCAGCGTCTTCCTGTTTGTTGTTCTGCAGAGTCCTTATAGGGGTTGACACGCATGGCTGTGTGGGCCCGTCTTGACTTGGTGCACCTGATAAGCTGGTATGCTGAGCTCATTGGGGCCAGCAATGGTAGACAGAAGAAGTAGGAAACCACAATTGCAACATTGTCAACACCGGCCATCTAAGTTACTCAGCCAGCTGTACACAAACGCTTACCCAGAATATGACTTGACCAGGCATCGTCCGCCTCAACTTTACAGAGCACGACCCAGCATCATCTGCTACTTGCAAAAAGTGAACATAATTTGTTGACATTTAATAATAATCATATTGCAAAATGTAATATCTAGTTGTATATAAATAAATTTTGAACTCACAGCACCATCATGATGGTGCTTTGTGTTGATGTCCCAATGTCAAGGAGCAAGTATTATTCAGAAAGAAGAAGGCTCATTAAAAAGCAAGCAATTTAACAAGAAGAACTTTGCAGAGAAGGAAGCCATTTTAGATGCAGAAAACAAAATGAAGCTATCATCTCAATTGAAAGCAGACATAAGTTCACATGATGAAATGAGAGGAAAGAAAACGAAATAAAAAAAGTAATTGAAAAGTTAATAAAAATTGTATGTTTTTCTTTGTTTATTCAGCTAGCTTGGTGGCTGAGTGGAAAACGTGTCAGCCTCATCTCATGATAGAAATCCATTGGAAAGTGAAGGTTGTAGGTTCCACCTACCTGACTCAGAGTGAGACATTCTGCCCAGTCTCTTAGATGGTCCAAGACCAGCCCATAAAAGCTGTAGGTTTATGGGATGGCTTACATAGATGATGCTGTAACTAGCTATGCAAGCAAAAAAATTCCAAAATGCCAAAAAAAATCCAAAATGCAAAAAAAAATCAATTTAATCCTTACTTTATGAATCTGGTCAAGTGGTAGATGAAATTAGGCTATGAGCAAGTTATTCTGTGAAAATTACATAGGCGTATTTAGTATTCTAGAGGTTACTCAGCCAAATCCTGAGATTGCCTTGGAATTTTCATTGACTGGTCTTAACATTGATATCTCTGAAATTTCACCAGCTATCAATGCCATAGGCAGCAATAGTGCATCCGGGCCAGGTGACATCCCAGCTGTTCTATTGAAACAATGCAAGCAGGTAGCCACTATCAATACCACCACTACGAATGTGGGGGCAAAAGTTTTTAGTCACCTCCAATATACCAGAAACCATGAAACATGGCATCATCTTCCCTCTAGCAAAAGGAGGAGCCTCACATGCCCATCAAATTACAGATAAATTCCTTTGACATCACACCTAGTCATAATATTCGAAAGAGTAATCAAGGAAAAATATTACATTTTATCAAAAAATATAAATGGTTCAACTCCAAGCAACATGGTTTCAGAAGTTTGAGGAGCAAGTTGACAAAACTGCCGTAGCAATATGACACAAGAATCCATACATTGTGCGGTCGATCAAATGTGGATTTGATTTAGCTAGAGTTTGCCAAGCCTTTGACAAAGTAGATCACAGTACACTGTTTTCAAAAGAGTATAGAACACCGGTATCCAAGGAAATATTTATAAATGGATCAAAGCCTTCCTTGAAGACAGAACCTCGGGAGAAACTTCTGCATGAGTGGAAGTCCTTAGTGGGGTCCCACAAGGCAATGAACTTGGCCTTCTGCTTTTCCTAAAAATAGCTTATGGTCTGAGAAAAACTGTCCACATACATCAGTCATCTGCTTAGCAGATGATACCAGAGTACTTGGCATTGTCATGGATTTGAAAGATGTAAAAAATGTTCAAACTTATCTGAAATTAATCTCTGAGTGGGCTGGCCTTAACAACATGCAATTCAACAAATCTGAACTTGAATGTCCGAGATAAGGAAAAAATTATGACCTTTTAAAAGTCTATATCATTCTAGCAATAATGCAGCTATTGAAGATAAAAAGCCTGCGTGATTTAGGCGTACTAATGCAAACAATGTTATATTCCATGAACTAATTGCAAAGGTTTAGGCCAGTGGCAGAAGACCATATTCCTGGGCCATTAAAACCTTCCCGTCAAGAGATAGAACTATGTTGACTCTGGAAACAACTAATTTAACCAGTTATTTACAGAAGAACTATGTTGACTCTGGAAAAAACTAATCCAACCAGTTATTTACAATTGCTCTCCTCTCTGAATTCTGCATAAATGGAAAGACTTGAGGCAGTGTAAGATGCTTTACCTCCAAAATTATGGAGGCAAAGAAAATAGACTATTATGACAGATTGAATGGTGGGAGGCTATACTCAATGCAAATATGTTTTAAAAAATTCATGGCTATAAGCGTATGAAAAATTCTTGAAGGCTTCAGGGTCAATATAAAGAAATGGAATAAAAATGAACATGAGAAACCAGGCAAGGACTGCCAGAATGTGTTTCTTCAAAGTGTCAAATCCGACGGGCGGCCTAACGATGCAAATTGTTGTTTTTAACAGCTTTATGTGCCGAGCACCTAGGTTATTCAATTGAATGCCACAAAAATAAAAGAGATCAAATGGGTGACGCATTTGTCAGCAAAAAACAAACAACTTGAGGTTGAAAAGCCGATTGGACAAGCACCTCAGCTGTGTTCCTGATCTACCTCTAATTAATGGATACCATCATTGTGGGGACAAAACTGCGTCACCAAGCTGGGATCCGACTGATGAATGTTGTTGCAACATCATGCAAATGCTGATGCCGCATCACGAGTATAGTCTCCTCACAGCTGTAGGTCAGGTGTCAGCTATGCTGTGACCAGGTTTCACAGCAAAGCAACTACAAATATCCAAGTAGGGATACTTGGAGATTTTTAGCTGTTATAGCCGACTCATCGTAGCTGCCACCTGACTCATGGTAGGAGGTCAGGAAGCAGCAACGCTCTGAAATGCTAATGCTGTGCTCTGACATCAGCATTTGCATGTTGTTGCCACATTTCCAGTTGAATCCCGGTTCAGCGTCGTGTTTGAGTAAAGAGGTGTATTCACAGCGAGGGTATCTACGAATTAGAGGTAGATCAAGAACACAGATGAGGTAGCTACTTCCAATGCACTCTTAAACATTAAAAGACTGGCTGTGGCTATCAATTGCATTTGATCTCATGTATTTTCAGTGACATTTGATTGAATAACTGAGATGCACGGCACATAAAACCGTTCAATGCTACTTTACATCATTTTGGCATTTTGACAAACATTCTACTAATTCTTACCTCGTTTCTCATTGTCACTGATGTTACCAATTTTTTGGTAACATTGGCTGTGGAGCCTTCCAGAATTTTTTAAATGTTTAAAACCATGAATCTTTCAGAACATCTTTGGATTGACCCATTGAGTCTAGACTAGCTAGTTCATTTCTTTTGTCTCAAATATTTGAGGTGAAGCTCATTTGTGTCTTCTCAGATCTTCCCGTTGATGAAGGATCCAGAGAGGTTGGATTTGTTGTTTCTAGCAAGTCAAGATTGTTCTTTTATCTCATAGCAGAATGCTTCTTATGGCCCAGGAACAGTCTCCTGCCACTTGTCTTGACCTTTGCAACTTGTTCATTGGACAAAATGTTGTTTTGCTTTTGTACACATAAATCACATAGGCCTCATTTTTATTCAATGGCTGCGTTATTTCTAGAGTTATACAAGAACCGTCTTTAGGTCAGAATATTTTTGAATTCTCAATAGTTGATTGTAATTAGGGTATTAAATTGCATGTTGCTTGTGCCATCCCACTTGAAGATCACCTTGAGCATTATCTACATCTCCTGTACCCTACACTATGTCTAGTAGCTATTCTGGTATCACCTGCAAAGCAAGAGACCGAGAACCAAGAAAACTACTTATCCATCTCAACAAAAGCAAGAGCCTGCAACTTCAGAAGCAAAATGGGACAGAGTTCAACATCAAATCAGCCCATATCAACAGACTGAACTACCTCCAAGTAAACTAACAACATCTGACCCTCTGTTGATCTATCCTTCCTAAATCCAAACTGTCTGGAAGAAAGGAGTTGGTGGTACTTTGAATAGGATACCGTCTCAGCAGCAACAATCCTCTCCATTGACGTGGCTCTAACAGAGATAAGGCAAACTTGACAAAAGTTAGGATTTCATCTAGATTTGCTCTAAAAAATTAAAGTACCAATTAACTTTCCATGCATCATGAAGCAATATACTCTGCAGGAAACTGTAAATAGTACAAAAGTTGAGTCAGTTGCACAGTTCACTCCCTCAGCAACTTTGGGTGCAGTTCATCTAGGCCCATTGCTGAATCAATATCAAGCCCGGCCAGGAAATCAAAGAAATCCCTATGTGTTATAAAAAAAAGTCCCTCATTTCGACATAAAAGAACACAAAAAGTGCAGCTGTCCATCGGGGGCACAAAATGAGCCGTATATAATTATGGAATACATTTAGGAAGTCATTATACCATTGCATAAGGTATTCCTCTACTGAAATCGGCTGACCAAAACATGGATATTGAAACAGATTGTTCCAAAACCCTAGCTGAATAATCTTTCGACCAACACAGATACAGACACTTTTCACCAAACTCCCATCTGTCATCCTCACCAATGGGCACAAACCACCTTAAAACACTCAAATCTACTTGGTCCTTCAGCTTCCATCATTGTCCCCGTTCCAATTTGAACAATGTCATTAATGAACATATCTCAGTGTCACTGCTGAACACCATCACAGAAATCGTCAAACAACGTTATCAGGCTAAAAAAGTTCCTGCTCATCATGTGATAAAGGTCTGTAAACAGACAAAATCAACACACAAAATCAACACACAAATTTGAATTTAAAAAATGGTTGTGACAATATGAAACCAAAAATTACCCTCCTCTGACTTCTGTGAATTTTTTCAAATAAATGCAAACTCCATGTTTTTTCTCTTCACTAAATGAATCTCCCCTCACAACAGAGAACCCATAAACCCAAGTTGTTGAAGGTTTCTTGTATTTCAAACCTGCTGCAATATCGTTAGCCAACAGTTATAGCTAGTTGTGGATTTATTGAAATGCCCAGACTGAACTAGTCATCAGGCTAACGATTGTTGCTGTTTGATGCAATTGAACCCTTTGTATTACAGGCGGAGTGAAGCAAAGTATTCTTACCGTCCAGCTGTAGATCCCAGCACCACCAGCATTATTCTCTTCCCCGGCCAGGGCACACAGTATGTGGGTTAGTAATGCACTCTTGCTAGTCTGAAGTTGTAGCTATTAAACATGACAGCAACATTAACTGCCGTCTTTTAGTGCTCTGTTGTACTTCTAATTCTGTCTTTGGCCGTGTTTTTTGTATGTATTAAATAGGTTTTGCTGCCTAAAAACCCCGATGTGTAAAATCACAAAACAACTAGCTACTACATTTTCTATTAACCCATACAAAGTTTGTAGCATATATATCCATTTCATTGTTGTTTGAGTGATTTAGAGAGACATCCTAATCTAAGTCAGGTGAAATCTGCACCCTTGACAGGCCTTTTTTTTCATCACTAAGATAATTCTTCTGGTGTTGGGCTGTTGATGATGAGATTGGAATATATGTAATTATTTTTGCCTGGTGGCTAACTTATCGATAACCCAACCCAATGATCGGTTAATCATGGAATTTTCATTAAGTAGTGTTTTGCCGTTTTGTGTTAGGTTAGGTAAAGTAAACCTGTCAATTAGGGTACTGCTAACTGAAAACCTGATATTCTCAGCTATTGTGACTATTTAATAACTTATTTCCGTCCTTGATCATCTTCAGGCATGGGTAAGGAATTTCTAGACATCCCAGAAGTGGAAGAGTTGTACAGCATCGCGTCGGATATCCTCGGCTTTGACCTTCTGGAGACTAGTTTACGAGGCCCGGAAGATATGCTGTCACGCACGCAGGTGCAGCAGCCAGCCATTCTAGTGGCCTCCCTGGCTGCTGTTGAGAGGTTAGTGAACGCTGGCCTGCAGGAACAGGAGCGTCGCATTAGCTCTCCATTCTAGTGGCCTCTCTAGCTGCTGTCGAGAGGTTAGTGACAGCTGGCCTGCAAGAACAGGAGCGTCGCAGCAGCTCGCCATTCTAGTGGCCTCCCTGGCTGCTGTTGAGAGGTTAGTGAAAGCTGGCCTGCAGGAACAGGAGCGTCGCAGTAGCTCTCCATTCTACTAGCCTCTCTGGCTGCTGTCGAGAGGTTAGTGACAGCTGGCCTGCAGGAACAGGAGCGTTGAAGGAGCTCGTTGTTAAACTGGCTTCCCTGGCTGCTGCCGAGGGGTCAGGGCAGGCTTTTCTGCAGGGCCGAGGGAGGTGCAGCAACCTGCCATTCCAGTGACCTCCCTGGCTGCTGTCGATATGTTAGTGTAGTCTGGCTAGAGTGGTGCTGTTGTCAGCCATAAACTATCTTCAATTGTGGTGAACGTTGTGCCAATAGTAAAATCTACCTGAAGAAAGTTGTGGTTCCTAGCTCTTTTCTTATATTAGCCATGAAACTACATTTTCATCACATTTCAATCATATTCAGTTTCCAGCTGATCTTGGTTGGTTTTCCAATCTAAATTTGTCCATGTTGCAAGCTAGTAACCCTGGTCAATGTAATCGAATTTATTTCTTGTTGCAAATTGCAACTATTTACTTTATTTTTTCCTTAATAGCATACATTTGGAAGGAAGAACTACAACTTTGTTGACCATCAATAATCGTTCTGTTAACTTGCAACACATGTACGTTTCATGAATTCAATTTTATACTACAGCTCATCCTCTGATTCATATCCCACATGAATTGTGTCTGTAATACAAATTAGCCATATGTCATCCCACAGATACTGTCCATATTATTCCCCAAATCTCTTCCTTCTTGACCACAACTTTATGTTTCAGGTTGCGACAGACTAACCCGGGTGCTCTGGAGAGTTGTGTGGGTGTGGCAGGCTTCAGTGTTGGGGAGATCACCGCTCTTGCCTTTGCTGGCGCCTTTACCTTCGAGGATGGTGAGTCTCCACTGACTGATACTTCATTTGAATAATTCACAGCAAAGATGATATTATAATATCTGTTGTTGCATCTATGTTTACCAAGACCTTACTCACCGAACGAACTCTGTTTAGCTAGCAACAGTTTCTGTACAAATAGCTACATAGTGTATTCGGGTCCAGTTTCCTGCTTGAGCAATAATTAACACTACACTCTTGGAGCATCACACAAGATGCCTGGCAAAACAATGTTTAGTTTTGCAGTTACCTCCGTAGTAACTATTTGCACTGTAGACCGTAATTTATTTTTGTCCCATTTGGTCATCATTGTCCTAGAGTTTAAACCCCCTAGGTGTCTCTTGAATACATGGGTCGCACAGTCACGGCCCAACTGGGTGGGGGTGAGGTGAGCCTCCTTATTTTTCTCCTATTCTTCCCGAGCTTGAATGTATTTCATTTTCGTTAACCTCATTTGCCTAGTATGTTTAATTCACATTCATGTTATGTACCTGATCTCTATCCTTTCTGTTAGGTTCCCGGGCCACACAAAGTCTCAGCCCAACCGGAGATGTGAACACCCTTATTCTCTATCAGACTCCCCTCTTCTTCACTCATCACTAACTCTCCTTTTCTCCCCCATCCTGAATTCTATTGACTCTTATGTACCTCATTTGCACTTTTCTTTAGTTTATATTTCATTCAACTCATCTCAGATTTTCTCTTGAAAACTCTCCCAAACAGTCGTTACCCAGTCCCCCCCATCCGCCACACACACAGACACACACACATTTTTCTCCTTTTGGGTGGCTTATATCAGCCAAGTTGCCCTCTTTCATGAAACCTTTTCCTATGACTCCTCCTTTTTCATTGTCCCATTCTTGGTGTTCTTGTGCATGTGATGCTCTACACTGGGATAGATTTCATACATTGAATTTCCATTTCCTATCTTTTCTTCATTTTCTCCTCTGTGCTGGAGTTGATTTCCCCCAACACCTGAAGGACGACTGCGAACCCTTGACGCTCTGGCGCAGGGTAGGTTAATCTAATTTTGTCCAAGAGCAGATATAAGTTTTGAGCCTATCTACAAGAGCTTTGAGATGGCGCTGACTCATGGATACAAAAAGGAATTTGTTGAAAAAATTATGAATACATTGTTGAGATGACTTACTGGTAAACTGAGGGATGGCTGGTTGGATGATGTGAAGATCAAATAAAATTCTAGAGATATCAATGTGGAGATAATGAGAGGGCATGCAAGAGAGATGAAAGTGGAGAAGGTTGCAGAATAGCGGCCTGAATGAGAGGAGGGTAAATCAGCAGAAGCTGGTTGGTCTATGTTTGTAATAAGCAGAGGGGTCCATGCTGCACCCTTTTCATTAAAAAGCTGGAGTGTCGTGTGGGAATCAGCAAAAATCTTGCCGTGACCTGTTGTCTTCTGCCCCTGGAACAGATGAATTTATCTGTTTATTGATATCATGTACAATAATATTTATATGATTTTTTCTTGTACTGTGACGAGAGTCTGTTACAGGGGTGTCGCAGCGCATTGTTGCCAGACCATGCTTGCTAATGCGAGTCCTTGTGCATCTTTATAAATTCTTCAATGGATCTCAAAAGTTTGATGCACAAATGTTTAATTGGCACGAAGTGAGATAATTTTGGTATTCCCAATTCTGAGAGCTTCAAAATATCCAGCTGTCTAAAAGGAAGTCACCCGCCAGAGGAGTGCGTGGAGGAGTTGAGGTTGCCCAGGGGGGACTGGGTCCACCTATCACAGCTGAGGTGCGGGCACCACACGGCCTTCCACTCGTATCAGCATAGACTGTGGAATGTCCTTTCCTATCTCTGTTGGAGATGAATGGGTTCACCCGATACGGTCGAGCACATCATGACGTCGTACCCAACCACCACACCTGGCAGACTCAACCATGACATCACGTCGGTGCGTGATCTGTGAGAAAGAACGCCCGCGAGACAGCATCAGCTTCTTCAGGGGTGCAAGACTAATATAAGGCCTCGCATATGCTGAATCACTCTCAACACGCACACGCCGGTGGGTTCCCGGGCTTCGAGCTGTGCGCCGGCCGTGGCGCCTCCATCGCAGTAGGAGCTGAGGCTAAGCAAAACCGACGGCAACCTATGCACACTCCAAGCAATCAATTTCAACACTATTCTAGCAATTCATCTGACCGATCATTTCCTACGCCAACAATGCATGGTCCTCTGGCCTTGCTCTTACGCACATAAACTCCCTACAAGAATACAGAACCCAGCCTTACGCCGCGCAACGGGCTGTGCACAAACCGCACCTATTCCCCATCTACATGAGGAAACCAAGGTCCTCTCTCTCGAGCATTATCTCGAAATAAGGGGGGGGGACACAAATTTCTAACATGACTGTGGACCCGGCCCAATTCTGCCGCCACACACACAGGCGGCACTCTTCGGCTCCCTCCACAACGTTATTTCCCGTCCTACAGACAACAGTTCTAGGCACAAACACTCACTTAACAGCTGCTCTGGCTGACCAGAGCCCAAACGGTTCTAAAGAGTCACCCACCGGAGGTGGACGTGGAGAAGTTAGGGTTGCCTAGAGGTACAGGGTTCATCTGTCGAGACTTGTTCAAGCACCACACGGTGCTCCACTCATACCAAAATTGGGGAACGCTCCTTTCGATCTGTGCCGTGGTGCCGAACTCACCCGATACGGTCAAGCACAGCATGACGTCCTACCCACTCATTGTACCCGGCAGGTTTAATCGTGATATTTCGTCGGTGCGTGATCTGTGGGAACGCTCGCGAGGCATAATCAACTTCCTCATAGGGACCTGCGGCGGTCGTAGCATTCCCAACATTTACTTGTCGGTGGGTGTCCGGGTCTTCGGGCTGTGTGCCGGCTACTTCATCACAGGAGTAACCGGGGCTAAGCAACAATAACCAAAAATCTAGTTCACTTCGATCCTGCCAAACCATTGTCCACCTCTTCATTACTTCGAGCTCCGAGTGAACTGTTCGGAATTCAGCTAATAATCCTCTAACCAACCCAAGTCAGGTGATATCCACAATCGTGTCACAACCAAAGTCCATTCTTCGATAAAGTCTACCATGCTCCTCCCTCTGACAATGTCCTTTCTCACAGCCGTGCAACTGATCAAGGTGCGAGGTGAGGCTATGCAGGCGGCGTCTGAACTAGTGGCGGGAGGAATGGTGACCACCTTCTACGGGCCCGAGTGCCGCCTGGGACTGTGCTGCAACACTGCCAAAGAGTTCTGTAGCAGCCGCAAGGTGGTGGCTCCGGAGTGTAGGGTGGCCAGCTACCTAGGCCCCGCCTGCAAAGTGGTGGGAGGCAGCGAAGAGGTCAGTTCTAGTTAGAACGAGCACATGTTGTGTCAATAATCATAGCGACGGATGAGGCGCAAGTGGTAGCGTGGACAAAATGATGATGACTCGGCTGAGTGATTTAAGTTGGTATTAGTAATGATTAATGCGCAAGCATCAATTTAAGCGTCAGTTAGCTTCTGTTTCGTTGTTTAAGCATCAGTTTGTTTCTGTTTCGTTGTTCCCTATCGACTCATCCCAGCGAGCAACTACTTGTTCAGGTCGTGTAAGGACACAACAATTGTCGCTGTTAGGTCACAGTCTTTAGACTGATGCCGACCTCTCTTGACGAACTTTTTTTTTTTTTGTATCGCCAGGCGCTGGAGTTCCTGCAACAGAACATGGCTGATTTTCACATTAAAAGGCTCAAGAGGTTAAACGTATCCGGGGCCTTCCACACCGAGCACATGAAGCCTGCTGCCGACCACCTCAGAAAGGTGAAAAAGAGCAATGCTTCTTAACTCTCGAGACCTGACTAGTAAGCGTGATAGGACCAACGACTCTTCGAATGGTTACCAACTTTTACAAAGGAATACAGATACAGACAGTAAGCTGAATCCCCCAGGAAGAAGGTAGCTGACGGCAAGGCACACCTCAAAGTCCTATCATACACTCGCACTCAAACAAGTTAGCCCTCATGCGCATAAGGGTCCGTCCCCCACGACCATCCAATTTTTCAACGAGATGCCAAGGGCGTGAAAACACATCCGGGCGGCATAAAAAAAAATCTTCCATTCACAACCATTCTCCACTCACGCCTATCCATTGCACGCTCTCTCGCTACCTCCACGGTCCGGTCTCGCCTTCCTAACGCCTGCTTTACGCCACCCATACAAACCAATTTTGAAATACCTCTAGACCTACGTCCACTCGTCTCCGCCTTCATCGCCCCCTTTCACCTGTCTCCCATCATTCATCCTCTCTATGTGCCTGAACCATCTCAGACTTTCTTCCTCATCCCCGATCTAATTCGAACAGCGTCACTATTGAACCTGTCACAGCATCACCCCATTCATGGCCCTCAAACATTTCATCTCGAAAACATTCAACCTTCTTCTCTCTCCTACTCTCATCCCTCTCGATCCTAGGCACCTGTTAGGTTCACGGGCCGCACGGAGTCACGACTCAACCGGGGGGGTGAACACCCTTATTTTCTTTTCGACTCCACTCTTCTTCACCCTTCACTTTCTCTCATTTTCTCCCCCATCCTGATATGTTCAACTTTTATTTACTTCATTCGCATTTTATGTTTAGTTCAAGTTTCCTTAAACTTGTCTCAGACTCTTTCTTAACAACCCTCACAATAGTCGTTGCACACAAACACGCGCACGCACACACTCAAACATACACTTACCGGTTCTAACTATTCTCCTTTCGGCTGGCAAATAACAGCCAAGTTGAGCTTTTCTTTCATGCAACCTTTTTTACGACTATTTCTTCTTTTTTTCCATTCCTGCTGTTCTCATGCGTGAAATTCCCTACACCTTGTGGAATTCCCGTTTCCTATCTCTTCTTCATCTTCCCCCTCAGCAGGTGTTTAAGCGCGTTGCCCGGCACCTTAAGAACTACTGCGGATCCTTGGGGCTCCGATGCAGGGTAGGTAGTGTGTTATTCCTCCTTACTGCCATCCGGGGAGTGCTGAGACCATATGGCCTCAGCACCTTAGGAGTTCCTGTGGCACCCGTACACACCATTCGCCGTGCTAAGGACTTGGCGCAGTAGTAACCCAAACTCGAACATTAAAAGAATGCGGAAAACTAAGATTAACTTGATGCAGCACTGTTTGCTGGTTTGACATTCGGTGCAGGAAGGACGATGGCTCCAGCCCGCTAGAAAGCATCGTCATTCTAATTTAATCTAATCTACTCTCACCCATGTTTCAGCTCCGAAGAACACAGTTGGCACAACTCCTTCCTCATACAACCCTCTCTTAGCATCCATCCTCAATGTCCAACATTTCTTCACACAGTTCAGTGCACCCAACACTTAACACCCTTCCTTCACTCGCTCGCATTGACAATCCTCGAACATGAGATAATGAGTAATGGGAAAATGAGTATTGTCAAAGAGGTGGGATTACCAAATTAGGTGTCACAATACCCACCAATCATGCAAATTATCTTGGGGTCTTACAACAACGGCCAAACCAATGTCTTCTGCGTACCTACAACGACTTCGTAACGAAGGCTATCTCAATACAGATACAGACACTAGGCCACATCCCCCAGAAAGGGGAGTGGCCGACGGTAAGGCGCACCTCACACCCTCATACGCTTACACTCACACAACTTAGCCCTTTGTGCTAAAGGGTCCGGTCGGTACCCCCGCAACATACACTCTGGGTCACGAGTGCAGTCCTAGGATCCGTCGTCAGCAGCAGGGCCCAACAGTTTTCACTGGTTTACCCCCGCCGCGTCATAATAGCCGGCCCCCCCCACCCCCCCACCCACGAGCATTCAGGAACTCGTCAGCGGTCAGTACGAGCGCGCATGGTGGGTTGCTGGCGAAATGTAGTCCCATGCGAGCCATGGTTGCAATCTCAGATACCCTGTTCGCCGTTGCTAAGGCGACGAGGAAGAGTCTTTTGAAAGAGGGCCAATACTGACGCCGTCTGAGTATCGAAGCGAGGAGAGGCGAGCATGTCAAGGACCGGTTCCAGCCTCCACTGTGGGACGAAACGCCTTTGCGGAGGATTTTCGTGAAACTGAGCTCTCGCTAGTTCCTTGAAGATTGACTCTTGGGTCGTGACTCCAAACCCGTGCAGGGGAGGCATATGAAGCGCATTCCTGTAAACCAAAGCGGTGCGCGGGTCGAGCTGCATCTGCTTGCCGGTATACTGAACTTGTGTTTTGTGGCAGGCGTGGTACCGAGTGAGTGGCGCAGTGCCTGCATTGTTCCGCTATATAAGGGCAAAGGAGATAAAAATGAATGCTGCAACTCAAGAGGTATCAGTCTGTTATGTGTGGTTGGTAAGTTGTACGGGAGAGTGCTGATCAAAAGGATTAAAAACTGGACGGACTGCGCAATTGGAGAGGAACAGTGTGGCTTTAGGAGTGGTAGAGGGTGTACCGATCAGATATTTGCAGTGAGACAGGTCTGTGAGAAGTACCT
>SDVV010004764.1:0-19868 GCA_016164225.1 Gammarus roeselii
ATCACTAATAAATCCACGATACCTTTTGAAGACTTCTCATTTGTAAAATCCATTGCGCTTGTTGAATATTTTGCCTATATACCCTTGTGTTTCAATTATTGTTAGGACACAGTCTGTGAACGAGCAGACTCAAGTGCTCCTTCAATACTATGCTCCATCGGATATAATTTATTTGGTACCCTTATAATATCCACTGAGATTTCTTCGATTCATAACGATTCAGAAGTTGAGGTATGATCATTTCGGGTTCACAAAATTATAATTTATCTGTATAATTTAAATATTCAAAATAGCTAGAAAATCTTGTGCTGTGAAAAAATGGGTTTGGTAAACATTCTAACCAGGGTAGATACTGTTAGCAGAATCACAGTCATCACTTCACTTCCTCCTGCTATCAAAAATTTGTTTTATTTATCCGGTCAATATTTCGAACCCTATTATCTAATTACCTTCTCCTGGCCTTGAATCATGTCAATATATGTTCTGTTTACGCTGCAGATCTAACAAATCCACAAGTCTAGGAACTGTCAGTCGTTAGTCCACAAACTGCCTCTCGTCATGACTGCATACAAGGTACCAACCGTGGCTGGTATACGTGCGATTTTAGTGTACCATGTTTTTATTTATTTTTCACGAGTCTGTATCACTTTCTGGTGAGTCCAATTTTTATATTACACCAGCGCTGCCCATTTACTCAACATAATCCGTTTAGTCTGTCTTTTGAATCCTTTCCTTCCATTTTGTTTCAGCTTATGTCGGCCCCTTTCCATAGGAGCGTTGTTCAATGTGATAGACACTCTCCCATTCATGTGAGATGCAACACTTGGTACTGCAGTATTTTAGCCATGCCGCCTCTTTCTAATTGATTCCGTCATTGCTCGTATCAAGAGCTTTCGCCAACTATTTCCGCATTTACTTCCAGGATTTCCGCATTTCAGACGATGACAACTTCTGAGATAATGCAACCAATTGGTTGTTGATCTCTATTCCATTAATTTCAGAGTACTCTCTAAACAACACAAATTCACGTTCTTTCATCCGCAATAAAATACCGCCAAAGCAAGCTTCCATCACTCCACACCGAAACCACACCGCCAGAGCAGAGACGGGTATCGATCACGTGAGACAATCCCCCATTCTTCTATTTATTGCACACAAAAAGGGATCGACTGATAACAAATGAAGATGATATAATGTCAGACGCCGTCAAAAAAGATGTAAGGTATTTATGAGAGTGTCAAAAAATGTATAAAGAGAGGTGATTTGCACTTGAATAGAAATTGTGGTGGACCGACGCAACCAACTTTATGTGAGGAAATGCGATTAATGATGGGATTGTGTAACTATTTTTCTCCTTGCAGTTGAATTAATATTATAATGCGCTAATCTCGTCCCGTCGGTTTGTTGGTTTGTCTGTATTTGTGACTGCGTGTCCGTGCGTCCATGAACAGCACTAAGCCAGGCCACTATCCCGATTTCGAGGAAGTATAGAAGGTGTGTTGGGGTAATCTCGGACGAAAAATATTGCCTTTCCGTGACCACAGGTATCACCGCTGTCAAGTTATGTAACATTATTCGTTTGAATTCGTAGTTCGGCTTTGAACGAAAAGCTTATTGAGCGAAAGTTGTAGCGCTTCGTTCATCTTGAATTAAGCTCACCGCCACTAAGAAGCTAACGATAACGGTGCTCAAAACTTCACTTTCCTTAGTAAATGCAGAGAAAATATACGTGGAGTCGATTGTCGCAGGAATAAATGATTTCGCTTTATCAAAAATGCGGCCTCTGAGTGTAGTAGAGTTGATCGTTAACTTTTACCGAAGCAATTGAAGTTATATAGCATGGACGCTGAGCTACATCAATCATCCAGGCAATTGAAGTTATATAGCATGGACGCTGAACTACATCAATCGTCCAGGCAATTGAAGTTATATAGCATGGACGCTGAGCTACATCAATCGTCCAGGAAATTGAAGTAATATAGCATGGACGCTGAACTACATCAATCGTCCAGGCACATTGAAGTAATATAGCATGGACGTTGAGCTACATCAATCGTCCAGGCACATTGGATATATTCATTATACACGAAGCGCCCTTTGGGTGATGGTCACCGCAGTACCTTCCGCCTGTTTCTGAATAAGCATTCTGGTTTCATTGAACTTCATTGTATAAAGTGCGTCAGGAATGACTTTTGATACGAGTGAAACTAACATGAGACAGAGCGTCGTCAGCTACCCGAGGGGTGTAGATGCTGCAGTTCCATTGATTTTACATAATGTTTCATGCTATTCTTTACTGTCCACGGCAATCGATGCTATTCTTTACTCCCAGCAGCAGCTGATCAAGGTGCTGGGATGTCTCCAAGAATGCACTTATTTAATTGTTCAATTAGTATGTTACATTTTGTATAACTTTTGTAATCAATTGAATGACGCAATTTTCAGGAAATGCAATGACATACATACACCAATTACTGGTCAACAGTTTTGTACCACAAAACAATAAGTTGTATCATTGTTACGATGAGAACGGTACAGATTTATTCAATCGAGAGTGTGAAGGGCCACCTGGAGAATGGGTCCAATTTTGAGCATATCAAATTGCACAAAGAAGCGCACGCTCTTGCTAAGCCTTTATTTAAATTCGACCGTGTCATAGTGTAGTTTAGAAACCTGCGTGTTTGTCATAGAGTAGCTTATCTTCTTTGGGCTGATAATGCTACCACCAGGTGTTGTACAGTGTGTTTGATGCAATGCAAAGGGTAAGCTTGGGCCAGCTACTGAAGTCAAGAAATACTTCAATCGTCGTCGGTAGCGTAATTAAACATGAAGAAGAGGGTCTACCAGTATTCGTGCGGGTAGAGGAATTTGTACCAACAGGCAATATGGTTCCTCTCGAGCGCATTTATTGGTGGTTTCTAGATTACGCCACATTCTTGACCAGTTGTTGTTGGAAGTGAAGAAATAATTTGCAGCTGTGATACAGCAACAATTAACTTGGACATGAGCACTCAACAGCTGTCTTATACGGAGGTTCATCTCGAAAGCACCTATGGTATATTATACAGATCTTTTAATTTCTATTTGAGCAAGGTTTCAATGTCAATCATAGCACTTTGACGGAGGTGATCTCACCCTAATCAATCATAGTATACATGTTGGGTTTTAAATTCGCGAAATGAAAAAAAAATGGTTTCTGTATTTATTTACACTAATAGAATGTTATATTTTCAACTTTTACCCCCGCAACTTGTCAACTCGTATCCAATCAAATAAAAGGTGATCCAACAAGAGTCTGCAGATGTTTAACCGGAAACAAGTTCTTCACGATGACCGATGTTAAGAAAGGAGCTTTGTGCACATTAGGTCAAGAAGTTTTAGCCCAGTGAGAGATATGTTAAATTATATCAACACATTTATGATTGTGAAGGAAATGGCAGGAGCTTCTCTCATGTTAACGGGCTAATAGACATACAGGTACATAGTTCAAAGACAATATACTTTTATCATAGACATATTCTCCAGTTTGCAGGAAACTGTTCTTGTTCTATAACAACTATTCGGCATAAGATACGTAAATATATATACTGGTTTGAGGATTGTTTGTGGACTAGAGGGAAAAGGAAGAATCAGTAGGATATGTAAGAGATCGAGAAACATCACAGGGCAAAACTTACAGCCAAAATACAAAGACGCTTCACGGATAGAAGATGATATCTTTGGAACGCTGTAACGCATGAGTGGTGTAAAGTGCGTCCAAACGCAATTTGAGGAAGTTTTATCGGCGGGCGTACGGACGGGCGACCTTGGGGTGACCATTATTGGTAGGTAGGGGCGGGGATCAGGCGCGCGGGACCGGTTGTGGGTCAGAGTCACTGATAAGAAAGGCGGGCGACGCGAAGGGGCGGAAAGGGGGCGGAAGAGGGGCGGAGGGCTGGATGCCTGGGAACGAAAGAAAATTTGGACCGTATGCAACAATTCCTCAATGATGAAGATCAGAATGACTTTGAATTGAAGAAGTTTTGAATAGTTAAGGTTCAAGAAGAAGCATTACATTTGTGGACGCACGAGAACGGGACAGTCTTCGGTATTTGCATAACAGATATACTGGAGTTTATGGAGGATTTTGAGAGGAAACTGAAACATCGTGGTGATGGGTATGGTTGGATGTACAAACCATGCTGTTACAAATCAAAAGAACGAGTTGGAAAGTCTGGATGAATCCAGCAAGATCTGTAATTAATACTAATAATACAGTAATAAGCCATGTCAATTCCTAATCAAATGTTTATATTATCCTAAAACACAGACGTTAAGTAATGAATTGCATACATCATGTCCGTCAGAGGTAACATCATATTATCGAAATCAGTAGAAGAATATATTTCACGGTATGAAAGGAAGATCAAAATGTCGCTCATAACAATTTTAAACATAGTCATGAACCTGTCTTTGGGGTAAATGTTTTAGATGTGTTACAGATAGGTAGGATATAAATCATAGTCCGATCAGATCTTGCTCGGTCAAGATTGTGATTCTGTTGTAAAAGAATGGGGTATAGCCTGAGACGTCGTTTGTTTGAAAGTAATGGGGCAATAGGGGTCTGTAATCTGTGCAAAAAATAAATAAAATTGAATAAACACAAATTCAACAGTAATGTGTGGCGACATCTGAAACGAAGTCATCGTCGAGGATATTAAAAAAAAATGAAAGAAAAGGCAAATCAGCCGTGCAAGTCGTCAAGGGATGTTGTGTCAACAGATATTGAAGTAAATGTGGTAGCCCTAGGGTGAGACAAAGTGTTCGTTTGTGTGAAACTGGAAACAAATATGAAATACTTGTAACATTCAAACCATTTAAGATTGAAATCCTGGTCTCTCTGCTAACCAATATGGGTCGAGAGTGACCACGAAGAGTGGGGATAACATTCATATATGGATGAAGGAAAAAGGAAGTCGGCAAGGAAGTCAGCTTTGGGTAACTAATGCCGACGGGTTACAGTCGTATATAACAAAGTTCAAGAAGAATAAGAAAACAAATCTTGAAATTGAAATGATCCAAGTGGAAAATCATCGTTATGACTGTGATGCAGCTGAGGTAGTGGAACACGAATTTTACCTGAGAACAAAAGAAACTCTGGAACGTATGCAACAATTTCTCAATGATGAAGATCTGAATGACTTTGAATTGGAGAAGTTTCGAATAATTAAGGTTCAAGAAGAAAAAACATTACTATTGTGGACCCACGGAAACGAACAGCCTTCGCTATTCGCATCAAAAATATACTAGAGTATATAAAGAATTTTGAGAGGAAACTGAAACATCGTGATGATGGGTATATTGGATGTACGAACCATGCTGTTACAAATCAAAAGAACGAGCAGGAAAGTGTTGATAAATCCAGCAAGATCTGTGATTAATACTAATAATACAGTAATAAACCATGTCAATCCTTATTCAAATGTTTATATTATCCTAAAACTCAAATGTTAAGCAATGAATTACATACATCGTGTCAGTTGGAGGTAACATCGAGTTATCGAAATCAGTAGAAGAATATGTTTCACGGTATGAAACTATACTCAAAATGTCTCTCATGACAAATTTAAACATTGCCATAAACCTATCTTGGGGGGAGGGGGGATAAATGTGCTAAATGTGATACAGATTGGTATGATAAAAATCAGAGTCTGATCAGATCTTGCTCAGTCAAGACTGTGATCCTGTTGTGGAAGGATGGGGTATAGCTTGAGTCGTCGTTTGTTCGAAAGGAATGGGTTAGCGGGGGCTTGTAATCTGTGCAAAAAATAAATAAAATTGAATAAACATAAATCCACGAGTAATGTGTGGCGACATCTGAAACGAAGTCATCTTCCGAATAGGAAAATTATAGGAAAGAAAAGGCAAATCAGCCGTGCAAGTTGTCAAAGGATGTAGTGTCTGGAGATATTGAAGTTAATGTTGTAGACCTAGTATGAGACGAAGTGTTCGAATGTGTGAAACTGGATACAAATATGAAATACTTGTAACATTCAAACCATCTAAGATTATAAATTTGGTCTTTCTGCTAACTAATATGGGTCGAGAGTGACCACGAAGTAGAGAGAATTAGGTGAAAGTCTTATAAAGAACCGTGTGGAGGGGTTCATATGTATATATCAATGACTGAATGTCATACATAAGGTTAGGTTAGGTTACGTTTTTGATGAGTGTGAATAACATGTAGAAGTGATTAGGAATTGTGTCAAATCAAAATCAAGAATCATATGAAAATAGCTATAACATACAAACAATTACCTATGAAATAATGAATGAAATTTGCTAGATCACAATTGGAAGTGCGAATCAAAACTGCAAAGGATAGATCAATATTTGGAGTCATGTGGAGATATTTGTTATGCATTAATCCTAAAACACTGAAAAATCATATATAAGCATGAAAAGTCGATCAATAATACATTATTCTTGGATAGAATAGGTTAGGTTAGGTTAGGATGATAAGATCTATCAACCTAACATGCCGTGAAGCTGATCCACATTAAATATCTGGTAACGAAAGCAAGGTAAGTTGTTCTAACGGAAAAATGCTACAGATGCTAACCGCTCTGTATATGCATACCAATGTGTGTATTTGTCTACATTGTGTGTGATATTAAAATAAAACTACGAAAAATGGTCATGTGGAGGTATTTGATATGAATGTATCATAAATCGATGAAAAAGTATCATACGTACAAAGGAAATCTTGAACGATGACATAATTCTTGGTTAAGTTTGTAAGGTTAGGTTGCCTAGGTATTAATGCATCTGGTAATCAAAATGTGTGTAAATGCCTACATGGTATCGACACATGTGCCGACACAGGGAGGCTAACGACCCTGTATATATACATTGTATCGACACATGTGCCGACACAGTGAGGCTAACGACCCTGTATATATGCATTGTGTCGACACAAGTGCCGACACAGTGAGGCTAACGACCCTGTATATATGCATTGTGTCGACACATGTGCCGACACAGTGAGGCTAATGACCCTGTATATATGCATTGTGTCGACACATGTGCCGACACAGTGACGCTAACGATCCTGTATAGACGCATTGTGTCGACACATGTGCCGACACAGTGAGGCTAACGACCATGTATATATGCATTGTGTCGACACATGTGCTGACACAATGACGCTAACGACCCTATATATGCATGTAAAAGTATATATAAAATTGGACTCAGATTTGTACTCATTGAGTTAACGGACTGCTTTTTGTGTAGAAAGATGTCGCCAAGTTTGATATGGAAATATTTCAACAGAAGGGATAATGCGGGGGTATGTGTTATTTGCAGTGTGGAGATGAAACTATGCAAATCAAGATCCACGTTCGGGTTTTGGCGTCATCTCAGAGGACACCATTATCTTGAATATGATAATCCTAAAAATGAACGAGGAAATGCAAGCTCTAAGAATGCAACGGATGTATTGATAGAACATAATAAATCGGACCTTGATTCCCAAAAAATGATATAGACAGTGCTCAACAGGAAGCGAGTAGCAAAGAAAGTGCGATGCCACTAACATTCAAAAGTAGAACGTATAAAGATTGGGTGAAATGGGGGGAGTACACCCAAACGTTAGACGAAATGGGATATAATGAAAATATGGGGAAAACGCGGGATACTTTAAGTGGAATGGATATCAGTGACAGTGATATTGAAACGTGTGATAGTGATACCAAGGAGGTGTCATGTGAAGAAAAAAACTGCTCAAGTTGAAGGAAACCGAATTATCGGATGGGGTAATGAAATGGTTTCATGTATAAGAAGTGTAAAATTGTACAATAAAAGAAAATGTATATCTGACTTTGTTTCAAAATTGTTGGTAATGAAACATGAAGAGAGAGAATCATGTCTCAAACGTTCGAGTGCCTGGAGAATTGTGTATATTCCGGAACTCTGCGGTAATATGGTGAATGGGATTGATGGCGCCAGTAAGAAAAATTCTGAAAATTTTCGATGTTATGAACATGCAACTATAATTAAAAAATTTGCGTCGAGAAAAAGTTCGCTGAAGACTAAAAATAAAGTTTTGGTTACAAGATTAGGATTGGAAGTGTTGCATACACTTCTCCCAAAGGTATCCATCTATATAAAATGTTTACTAAGAGCAGTAGTCCCGAACTCCAAAGGAACAGAGAAAAAAATAGATGATTAATCCTACATCGATACGATGAGCCGACAGCTCCAGATGAGAAATAATGCTCATCATAGATAAATAACCCTTGAGTGGCTCTGATATCGCCGATCGAGATCAGACCAGAGAAGGAAGTTGAAGTTGCTCCCATCGATTTTTTTTGGAGTGAATAGTTATTTTCTTGTATAAATGATAAACCCAATGTAATTCCCTAATATATATGTGTCGAAATTTATTATCAATAAAAACATAGCTTAAAAATGTTTGTTTGTAATATCCTAAATGAGACTCGAATGCCTAGAAATGAAATTTGCAGTTGTGCGACATGACATGCAATGAATTGCAATACAGTATGCCTAGCATTTACCTAAGGTTACCTAAGGTATCGTAGATATTTAAATATATATCTCATCAGCTCCAAACAGAAGCTTAAACAAAAATCTACAGTTTCGTTTATGAGACACTGAAACCTAAATACGGTGACAACGTCTCGCTTATCTACTCGAACACCGACTCGATGCTGCTCCACTTCAAAGGTATGGCCGACATTGAGGCGGAAATGCGTAAAGCTCCTCTGGCTGAATACATGGACTTCTCCAACTACCCCAAAAATCTTCCCCTGTATGATAAATCAAAGAAAGGACAGTTGGGACTACTGAAAAGCGAATAAGCCAGCGACTACCCGAGTGAAATCTTGCTTGTAACCAAAGTGTTACAGTATGTTGCTCGAGTCCGACGCCACAAAATCCGTTGCAAGGGGGGTCAATTACCACACACAAGCCAAAATCAGACATGAACAATATAGAAACATGCCTAACCAGAAATCATACACATACTTTGAGGCCATACACAACATTCGCGAGCAAGCGTGCTAGCTTCAAACTGTAGGCACTATTAAAAATTGTCTCAGTAAGTTTGAAATGTATCGGTACTATGTTGATGTGTGCATAACTCTTGCCTATGAGCATCCAGACATTCCCAAAAAATCCATTGAAGTTGAACCTATCGTCACTAAAATGAGGAAATAATGTTCAACATTGCAGAAACAAACGTAATATATCCTATCATTGTATAAAATGCCCAAGACCTTGCATCGGAGATGGAAACTCTACAGAGAACAAACAAAACTGAATGAAATATACTAAAACGCTCGAGTTATAATAAAGCAAGAAGATCAAATCTCTACCATACCCAAAACATACATTAAAAACCACGGTGTACGAGCAAAAACTAGCATGTAACCAGCCAAACAACTAACGTGAATAAGTTGCTATACATGCAAGCAGCATACGCTGAAGCCTAAAGTAAATAATGTGGAATACTTCTACACAAACACGGTATAGTATACACAAATCTGATGAAATTACTCTCCAACTCAGTCCAAAACAAGGTTAAAACAAATCTTCTTTACCTAAAGTAACCACAGCTTAATCGTAACAGAATGTCATTAATGTACATAAAAAATCAAAATGATGCAATAACCGACCAATTATGCCTAAAATATTGTGCTACATGGAAGATGCAAACCTAAAATATCATAAAATATCCTGAAAATCCTATAACTGTAGGAGATAACTATTCAAAATTCCGAAAACAATACAAATTCAACATAAATTAACCGATCATTACTGAGTATACATAACACAATATAATAACTTACAATAAATCCATATCGTCCAGATACTCTCGCTATTGGAACACCGCGTCAAATGAAACAACGATATATCTGGTTCAAACCTGGATAATGCATAATGGGGTAGATAGATTCTCGTAATGAAGCTGCTGCATCAACCCAAAATACAAACATCAACTCGCCAACTACCAGACTAATAAGCCATACTATTCCTATAAATATTATATACATATGAAATAAACGACTGAAAAATAACACAGAACATTGCATAAATTCAATATCAGGCGGTTACCAAGCAGAGCCGAACGCACACTAAGGCTGCAAATCGAGTTATAAAACATAATTACCACACTATTCCTGTACACAATATATAATTATAAACGAATAAAACACACAAAATATCCCTATATAACCGCTACGAGCCCCACCATCCAACCTCCAAATGAGTCAAATATACCCCAAGTAGATATAAATACAAACATATACGTAAAGATTTTTTTTATAGTATTATAATCCAGACGTAAATATATAACGAAACATACACTCAAAACATAGAAATGCGGACAAATCAGTCATGGAAAAAATACAATTCAAATAACAGATAAGAGTAATCTCGCCCAATTTGCCAAAGCGTATCAAACTTTTTGCCTAGAGGATCCCTACACCCCTACCCCTCCAGAAATTTGTTATAACAATATTCCAACCAGAATCGAATAATTATATATAACGAGCAACAGTTGGTGACCAATTATTCCCCAATACAGCCTTCTAAAGAAGGAACAAAGATATATAAATACAATAAACATCAAAAAGAGAATATAATTAAAATATTCAGAGCGCAAAAACGGTTAATCTAGCCCGCAAGCGTGACATTCAGCCCGCTGCCCCCTTCTGCCCCCCTTCCACCCCTTTCACGTCTCCCGCCTTCCTTATCAGTGACTCCGACCCACAACCGGTCCCGCGCGCCTGACCCCCGCATCTACCCACCATTTATGGTCGCCCCAAGGTCGCCCGTTCGTACGCCCGCGATGAAACTGTCTCGAATTGCGTTTGGACGTACTGTACACTACTCGCATGCAACTTTAAGAATGATGCTTGCAAATTTAAGGAGTTATTTCACGGGATTGTTATTGAAGTGTTATGGAATAAATGTGGGACGGTTTGAGATTTGCTGACAGTTTTTATTAGTACAACCTTGTGATGTAACAAAACATTTTTATACCTGCATGAATTTACCACTGCAAGCATGTTAAGTTTCAGTGTGTACACGCGACTCCTAATTCGATTACCAAAAAAGGGAATTGAATTGATATATAAATAACAATAGCATATCGTTATACAATGACGCAGAACAATGTTATAAAGTAACTAAAGAAGTGTCAAGCATTGCAGAAAAGAAGGGTATCGGCACTTAAAATAATAATCTTGACATACATAGCTGGGAAACTCGGTCCGAGGTCAGCTACCTGAACTCGATTCCTAGCATGGAATACAGAAAATGGGTTAAGTAGCGGAATCGACGGCGTGGCCTCCGTTGTGGACGGCTAAAGTCAAACTTCATTTGGCTGCCCATTATTGCGGTTGTCAAAACGTGAATGTGTTTTGCTTACAGAGAGAGTGTGAAGTTGATGTGTTGCTTACAGAGAGAGTGTGAAGTGGATGTTTTGCTTGCTGGGAGAGTGTAAAGTTAACTAAAGGACGATCTGCAACCCATTTGTTCCGTCATCAAATGCGTTGTCATCGGCTGGAACATGAAAATCTTTCAAAATAAAGACAAAAAAAAAATAGGCCTAGGATGGGTGCAACGAAGGGACTTATTATAGAACGAAGCAGCCTGGCCAAGCACTAGGATACAAAGAGTCGCATTGCGCGGGCATGGAAAAGAAGGCGTATTATCTTTAGCAGTCAATCAACTTATTTATGAAGAAGGGCTACCATCAGGTACACCGACGTCACAGACACACCGACATTACAGACTCACCCACGTTACAGGCACACTGACGTCATAGGTACACCGGTGTTACAGAGACACCTATGTCACAGGTACACCGACGTCCCAGGCCACCAATATTACAGGCATATCGAAGTTACAGACACACTTATGTTATTAGAACATCGACGTTGCCATCACTCCGATAGGCAAACCGACGTTGCAGGCACACCGATGTCAAAGGAACACCGATGTTACAGGCACGCAAATGTTACAGGTACACCGAGGTTACAGGCTCACTGAGGTAATAGACGCACGTTGTTACAGGCACAAAGATGTTTCAGGCCCACCGACGTCGCAGTCACACCGTTGCTTCGGGCGTGTATACCGACGTTACAGGCGCACTGATGTTAAAAGCACATCGGTGTTATAGGCTCACCGACGTTACAGTCGTATCGACGTCAAAGGTATACCGACTTTACAAACTCATCGATGTTAGTTGGTAAAGTTGGTATACCTCACCTTACGGTGTGGCGAAGGGCACACCGATGTTACATGCGCATCGACATTACGGACATACTGACGTTAGAGGCTCGCCGATGCTACAGACATATCGCTGTTCAAGTACATCAACGTTACAGGAATGTTACAGACACATCGATGTTGCAGGCACACATATGCTTCGGACACACCGATTTTACAGGCGCATCGACGTTATAAGCATCCGGACGTTACAGGCTCACCGATGTTACAAGAACATCGCTGTTTTAGGAACATCGACCTTACAGGCACCCCGATGGTGCCGTCGCATCGTTGTAGCAGGCTCACAGGTCTTAGAGGCACAGCGACCTGACAAGCGCACACATTTTTGTCACACCAGTTACATGCAAACAGATGTAACATGTACACTATTTTTTCAGTAACTCCAGTGTCACAGACACATCAATGCTACAGACACGTTGACGTTACAGGCACACCGACGTTACAGATTACACCAATGTTACAGGCACACCGACGTTACTGGAACACCGACGCTACAGGCACATCTGTGAAACAGACACACCGACGTTACAGACACAGCCGTTACAGGCGCATCGACGTTGCAGGCAGACGGACGTAACAGACTCACCGAAGTTAACGATACATCGATAATACAGGTACACCGACGCTAATGGCACACAGCTGTTACTGGCACACTGACGTTACAGCACACTGATGTTACAGGCACACCGACGTTGCAGTTACACCGACGTTTCAAGTACACCGATGTTATGGGTAAATCGATGTTACCGAAAATCAATGTTACAGGTTTAATGATGCTATAGGCACACCGACCTTACAGTGCACGAAGCTTAGTCACCCCGGTATTACAGGCGCACAAACATAACAGGTACAACATATCGATATTTCTATCATATATATGTTACTGGCACATCGATGCTTCATGAACATCGATATGACAATAAACACACTGATGTTACACGCACATCGATGCTACATGCACATCGATATGACAATAAACACACTGATGATACAGGTACATCGATGCTACATGCACATCGACATGACAATAAACACACTGATGTTACAGGCACATCGATGCTTCATGCACATCGATATGACAACAAACACACTGAAGTTACAGGCACATCGATGCTACATGCACATCGACATGACAATAAACACACTGATGTTACAGGCACATCGATGATACATGCACGTCAATATGAAAATAAACACACTGATGTTACAGGCACATCGATGCTACATGCACCTCGATATGACAATAAACACACTCATGTTACAGGCACATCGATGCTACATGCACATCGATATGACAATAAACAAACTGATGTTACACGCACATCGATGCTACATGCACATCGATATGACAATAAACACACTGATGTTACAGGCACATTGATGCTTCATGCACATCGATATCACAATAAACACACTGAAGTTACAGGCACATCGATGCTACATGCACATCGACATGACAATAAACACACTGATGTTACAGGCACATCGATGCTACATGCACGTCAATATGAAAATAAACACACTGATGTTACAGGCACATCGATGCTACATGCACCTCGATTTGACAATAAACACACTCATGTTACAGGCACATCGATGCTACATGCACATCGATATGACAATAAACAAACTGATGTTACACGCACATCGATGCTACATGCACATCGATATGACAATAAACACACTGATGTTACAGGCACATTGATGCTTCATGCACATCGATATCACAATAAACACACTGAAGTTACAGGCACATCGATGCTACATGCACATCGACATGACAATAAACACACTGATGTTACAGGCACATCGATGCTACATGCACGTCAATATGAAAATAAACACACTGATGTTACAGGCACATCGATGCTACATGCACCTCGATATGACAATAAACACACTCATGTTACAGGCACATCGATGCTACATGCACATCGATATGACAATAAACACACTGATGTTACACGCACATCGATGCTACATGCACATCGATATGACAATAAACACACTGATGTTACAAGTACATCGATGCTACATGCACATCGATGTGACAAGTACACTGATGTTACAGGCACATTGACGTCACCAGCACACCGACGTTGCAGACACACCGATGTAACAGACATATTGATGTTACAGGCGTTATAGCCCTCCGTTTTAACGCCTCATTTATTCACGTGTTTGGTAACACATGTTATATAATCTGTAGCTCGTGGTCTTTTCACCTAGATAGATTTATCGATCGTCGACGATCCAATGTAACTGTTAATCTGTAAGGAGCCTTTTTTGTGTCATTTTTCACCAACTCTATAGAGTGTTTCCATAAGCAACTCAGCATGTTACAATCAAATGATTTTACCCATTACATCTTTCATGAACCTTTTCCAGTGTTACCCATTGCAAATTGGACCTGGACCGTGTATATATATATATATAGGTCAAATGAGATTTCGAAGCGTCAGCCCGTTTGTGTCTCATTTCAGTAATGGCATAGGAAATGTGTTTTGTGATCTAAATCAATAGAAGAAACCAAACCAACCGTCTATAAGGGTTATTTAGCTCGTTCATGTGTAACGGGTTTAGGGGGTCTGTATAAATAAAATGTTTCAGGTACCCAGTCAGGAGGTAGAAACAGTGTAGGATACACCCTGAGACGGTGACAAACAGAAGAGTTGACTCTTTCTGTTTTCGGTGCTTGCTTTACGAATCGAAACATCACATCGACACACGACCTTGAGCATGGATGCGAGCCTTTAAGAATATTGACCTAATCTGGATATCCCTGTTGTGTTGCCAAAATTTGTCAAATATTTTGACATACTGTGAAGGCATGTGCTTTGTCACCCGTGTTTTGATATAAGTTCAGGAGTAAGATCATGTGAACGAATCTCTGACGCCCAATCGCAACACCATGTACGTGCGCCGTGGTGCCAAGAAGAAATATCCCAATGTTTTCGGTAACTGTCGGTCTCAGGAGGGTAGTGTTTGTGTTTGGCTACCCGCAATTGGTTCTGCAGATCACGGCAGTCAACAATACCGCAAGTTCACTGTCAACAACCGTCGAGCTCTTGATGAACTGCTCAGTAAACAGGTTAGCGACACTTCTGGCGCTTTTGTAGACGAATTGCCATAATTCACAGCAGCTCTGCTCACCCAATGTTTGAATACCAGTCTTCATAGAGACATATTTCTCTAGTCTTTGTATCATTTGTCAATGTTTTCTACTGATTTTTCTTTCTTTCATATGTTAATCAACAATAATGTAACACGGTCAAATGTTACCTTGCACAGTTCGCAGGGAAAACGAGTTGTTCCTCATTGTTGATATTACACCTCGCTAGCGGGGGTGAATTACCATTTTAGTTTATTCGCTTTTAGGTAATTAAACGATAAATTTTTCATCCACTGTAAATTAATGAATAATGAAGAAGATGAGCTATTTTCACAGATTGATGCCAACTTAAATAATTTTAATGAAATATATCCTCAACTAAATCATGACGATCAAAGTAATTATTATGACATAGATACATTTAATAAAATAAAATGCTCACCAACAAAGATTTAGCAGTAATTCATTCAAATATAAGATCTCTCTGTTGTAATTTTGACAGCGTGCATACTCTTTTCTGCGCACTGGAGCATAAATTTGACATTATTTGCTTCACTGAAAGTTGGCTGACGGAGTCAACCAAATTTCTCTATACCTTTGAAAACTACCAGTCATTTCATTCCTTGAGGATCAACGGAACGCGTGGTGGAGGAGCGGGTTTATGCTCGTGACTGCTTTAAAGTTCAGAAGCTCTCGCATCTTTTCGTGTCCCTACCTTTCATTGAATCTTCATTTCTCAAAATATGCTACGATTTGGTAATGGTATTGGTAAGTCAATTGCTGAATCTTGTAACGATAGCCCTTTAAATCCATTACATTACATGCAAGGTGATTACCCTAATTCGTTCTTTCTTAAAACTACTACACCACAAGATTTAGGGAATTCTATTATGTCTCTTAAGGACAAGAAGTGTGATATAAACTCGGTACCTGTTAAAGTTATGAAATTCGTGTGTGAAATTGTGTCTCCTGTTTGATTAATAGATTAATAGATCGTTCGAATCCGGTATATTGCCTGAGTCTCTTAAACTTGCGAGAGTCATCCCAATTTCCAAAACTTGTGAAGTAGAGAATATCAGTAATTATAGACATATTACAATATTGCCGATGTTTAGTAAAATATTCGAAAAAATATCATACAAACAACTGTTTAATTATTTAGAGCAACGAGACTTTCTTTACCTTGGTCAAAATGGGTTTCGGAGCAAAAAATCCACAGTGTAAGCAATATTAGATCAAATGAATTTTTTGTATCAAAATTTAGATTCAGATCAATTTGTACTATCCATATTTTTAGACTTTCGGAAGGCATTCGATAGCGTTGATCATAATATTTTACTATCCAAGTTACGCTTCTATAAAGTACGAGGACTAGCATTGAATTGGTTTTGATCATACCTCTTCAGTAGACAACAATACACTGTAATAAATTACTGTAAATCAAATCTTCTCAATATTAGTCATGGGGTCCCTCAAGGCTCAATCTTAGGGCCACTATTGTTTCTAATCTTCATAAATGATCTTATAAATTCTTCAAATCTATTCAAATACATCCTATTTGCCGATGATAGTACCTTGTCAGCCTCCTTTTCAAAAACGGATATGGACATCGCGATTAAAGTAAATAATGAATAAATATGTGTGAATAATTGGCTCGACACACATAAAATTTGCACGAATGTTAATGAAACAAAATTTGTTGCATCCTCATACAAACGTAACATTGATATTCCCTCGTTAAAAATGGGAAATGCTAATATTAGTGAAGTGAATCACATTAAGTTTCTCGGCATGCATCTCGACCGTCATCTTACATTAAAAAACCATGTAGATTATATTTCAACTAAAATTGGTTAAAATATTTTCTTGCTCCAGAAGTTCTCAAAATAATTTATTTTTCCCTGTTCAACCTTATTTCTTCTATGGAATTGAAGCTTGGTTTACAAGCCATAAAAATAGAACGGGTAAAATGGTAGTCATGCAAAAAAAAGCATGGAGAGTCATAAATAACCTCCCTTATACAGGACACACAAGTAGTTATTTCAAATCGATGAATATTCCTAAAATTGAGGATCTCTATAGCTTCCAAATACTTGTCTATATGTATAAAACTGTTCATCTTGACCATGATAGGCATCTCCTGGAACATGTACAGCACCAGTCTGACGTACATTTGCACTCAACAAGAAATCGAGAGTCATTCAATATAACAAGGTTTAGTGAAGCCAAATCGCAATTCTCCATTGTCTATAAGGGTGTCAAATTGTGGAATTCCGTTCCAAATATAATCAAATCTTCAACTTCATTATTAACTTTTGAATCCAAACTCAAGCAACATTTTGTTTCACATTATTAATACATTTGACTGAGCTTTTTCGTATCAAATTCATCGTGAACAATGTTATCTTTAGTTTTTCTTCAATATTATTGTGGTTTTCGATACTTTTCTAAAATTTTAGGCATACCACTTTAGTTAGGTAACTGTTAGGATAGGTTTAGGTCTAGGTAGGTTGCAATTAAAGCATTTTTGCTTCTCCGGGTCCACATTCTGTTTCTGTGTATAAAATTTGCTTAAAATCTTACTAAACATGTTATCAGGTTTATATTCGGCTCGGTTGATGTTCATTTGTGATATAAAAATTGTGAACAGATGTGGTAATAAAGTGTTTCAAGTGTTTCAAGTGTTCCAAGTGTTACTTGTCTTTATCTGCGTTAGTATATAGCTAAGCCATTTGTTTTGTTTTTGCTACAGGTACATAGATGTTACAGGTACATCGATGTGACAGGTACACCGATGTGACAGGTACACCGATGCTACAAGCGTACCGAAGATACAGGCAAAACTATGTTACATGCACACCGATGTTACACGGACACGCAGATGTTATAGGCACATCGATGATAGAAATATACTGTTGCCACAGGTACACCTATATGATACAGACCCACTGATGTATTACACCGATGCTTCAGGCACAGCGATGTTACAGGAACGCCTATGCTTCTGGCATATATAGATGTTTCAGACACACCGATGCTACAGTCACAGCGATGGTACAGGAACACCTATGCTTCAGGCCTATATAGATGTTTCAGACACACCGATGCTTCAGGCACAGCCATGTTACAGGAACACCTATGCTTCTGGTATATATAGATGTTTCAGACACACCGATGCTACAGTCACAGCGATGGTACAGGAACACCTATGCTTCAGGCCTATATAGATGTTTCAGACACACCGATGCTTCAGGCACAGCCATGTTACAGGAACACCTATGCTTCTGGTATATATAGATGTTTCAGACACACCGATGCTACAGTCACAGCGATGGTACAGGAACACCTATGCTTCAGGCCTATATAGATGTTTCAGACACACCGATGCTTCAGGCACAGCCATGTTACAGGAACACCTATGCTTCTGGTATATATAGATGTTTCAGACACACCGATGCTACAGTCACAGCGATGGTACAGGAACACCTATGCTTCAGGCCTATATAGATGTTTCAGACACACCGATGCTGCAGGTATGATAATTTTCAACCCTTTTCGATTACGATACAGTTCAGGCTATTTGAACCCATTTGTAATAGAAGAAGATTGCAGCGTCAATACGGCGCTCTCAGTCACTTGGAGTAAACACCTCACGGATCTCGTGAAGTGAACTACTTTACATGTCGTCAAATAACGTCGACCGTACAGCATACACATGTATGTACATTCATCGACCTAGCAGCATGCACATGCGTGTACATTCATCGACCTAGCAGCATGCACATGTGTGCACATTGAGTTCATACTAGAAGGTTGTAGGGATGAATGCTCTATAGATTGCATTAGCTATCACTACTCCATGTTTGTTATAATGCGGTGGTGAATAGCGGTGTAATGGTTGGTGTAACAACCTTTACTTCACCTTGTTCGGGAATGGTGGTGAGGAGCACTGTAGTGGTTGGTGTAACAACCTTTTGTTCACCTTGTTCGGGAATGGTGGTGAGGAGCACTGTAGTGGTTGGTGTAACAACCTTTACTTCACCTTGTTCGGGAATGGTGGTGAGGAGCACTGTAGTGGTTGGTGTAACAACCTTTAGTTCACCTTGTTCGGGAATGGTGGTGAGGAGCACTGTAGTGGTTGGTGTAACAACCTTTACTTCACCTTGTTCGGGAATGGTGGTGAGGAGCACTGTAGTGGTTGGTGTAACAACCTTTACTTCACCTTGTTCGGGAATGGTGGTGAGGAGCACTGTAGTGGTTGGTGTAACTGTTAAGATTTTCAGTTCAGGGTTGCGAATAATTGGGTAAATCAGGGTTGAATGAAGACACATTGGTTTTATATTTGTCTTTTTGTAGTAGTTGACAAGGCAAAGGTTATTCTAACAATAGAATACTGAGTATAAACACAAGTGATTAACAGCCAAAGATATGTAACACGCGTAAGACGAGCGTGTGGTGG
>SDVV010004765.1:0-19867 GCA_016164225.1 Gammarus roeselii
ATATATACAGAAAGTGAAACACTTTCAAAAGTTTTCTTTTTTACCACCAGACGTTTCGAGCTGAAGCTAAGCTCATATTCATGGAATTCTGTATGCAGAACGAAAAACAGTTACAAATTTTTGAAACATAAATAATCAAATACATTCATATTACGTTTGAAATCTTTAATCGTACATGAAAAACATGGAATTCTTGTAATTTTAAAACTATACATATATGTATATAAAGTTGAAGTACGTATAATAAAATTAACATTAATTCAGATGAAATGTTTAATTCGGGTTTATCACAACACGTTATTGAGAAAAAAGGGACCGCTCAAGAACAGTAGCAAGCATGAAAAAAAAAATTTATTCGTACGCACACGGTGAGGTATTGTTTTAATAACTGTATACATAAATATAGATATACACAAAGTCAAAAATACGTACAATAGTAATCCAAGTACCGCATGACGCGGATCTTTCTCCGGTCTACGGGAGTTTGCACACGACATTTCAGCGATGGGAGGGGTTGACCTGAGTCAACGGCGTGAAGGTGGGCTGCGCGAAGAGGTTGGAACAGAGGTGGGTGACTCATTCAGACGGACGGATAGCTAGTCGGATTCTTCATATGGTATGTTAATAGGTTATATATGATAATAGGTTATAAAATAGAACGTGTACATATTTATTTACATATTGGCTACCTTTGGCATTCGTATTTCAATGCTAGGCATATTGCATTGCAATTCATTACATGTCATGTTGCAGATATGCATTTTTAATGCTAGTCCTCTGAGTGTTTAGGGGTAATAATAACATTCATTTTTAAGATAATTTTATTGAAAATAAATCTAACAGTTTCATCATAATTTGCATACAGTATAAAAGGTTAAAACTCCACACACATTCTTCTTGCATGAATGTTGATTAGTCATAAGTCGTTCGCTTTTGATCAATTTACCCGTGGCAATTTACCTTGCGCTCTGTTTTAGTTACTCATGCAGTAACTCCTTCTTTTGTTGTTGCTGTTGGTGAGCTGTCGGACGCAGAAAAAAATACAAAATAAAGAGGTGACTGGAACATTCCTTCAAAAGGAGAAGATCCCGTTATGGATTGTGTCAAGATGCAAATTATTTGCCCTGTGTGAATAAGATTGTCTTCATCATTGGAAGGTTTTCGTTATAATTCTCTAGCTTTGGAAAAGTCGGTGAGATTGCACTTCCATGTTAAATCCATGTTTACACCAGTATCATCACTCATGAGTATAATTGACTCCTTCAAAGGCTGGTTGGCAGGTTCTTAGCGGTTGGATTGGGATACTTTGTATGTTCTGTTAGTTTATCTTTACATATGTTGTATATACTGTTTATAGGAATAGTGTGGTGGGTATATTTTATAACTCGATATGCAGCCTTAGTGTGCGATCGGCCCTGCTTAGTACCAGCCTGATATTGAATTTTGGCAACCTTTTTGTGTTTTCCATCTATTTATTTCACCTATTTATTTATTTATCTATTTCACATAATCCAATATATATCAATAGGAATAGTATGGTTCATAGGTTTGGCGGATATATATCATGTATATATTTCATAGGATGCAGTAGCTTCGTTACGAGATTTTGTCTACTCCATAACGCATTGTCCAGTTTTGACCCAGATATATTGGTGTTCGTTCCATTGACGCGGTGTTCCAATAGGGAGAGTACGTGAACGATGTGGATTTATTGTAAGTTATTACATTGTGTTACCTATACATAGTTATGATCGGTTGAAATATGTTGAATTTGTAGTGTTTTTTGGAACTTTGAATAGTTATCTCATACAATTATAGGTTCTTATAGGATGTTTCAGGTTGCATCGTCAATGTTGCACACTATTTCAGGCATTCTTCTTATTTTATTATAACTTTACCGTTTTAAAAAATTTCATTCAGTTTTGTATGCTTTCTGTACAGTTTCAATCTTCGATGCAAGGTATTGGGTATTTTATACAAAGTTTAGAAATATTAGTATATATTCCGTTTGCATCTGCAATGTACAACATTATTTTAGGTATAATTTAGTTACATGTTGTATATTTTTGATGTTTTACATATCTTTTTACATCCTGGTACATTGTTTGACGTGGATATTATAAATATAAAAGATTCGATTTGTTACAAACTCGGTCTTGTTGTTAGTTTATTACGTTATTAGTGTAGCACCATACTTCAATGTTTAGGAGAAGTTAGAGAGTAACCTAGGCAAAAGCTCGTTGCGTTTACGTTCATTTGTATAAGTAGACCGGTTTACTATGATGGATACCCTAGTGTATGACAATTTTTAATGTTAATTAGAGCAGAGTAGAGAATTAAGTTGTTAAATTACCATTGTTATATGATTCTTTCCACGATAATCATAGGAATATATGTTTAGGAGGTGTAAATCCGTACTGCATCTTTGTGGAATTTCGTCATTGATCCCTAGCAGGTGTGTAGTTTAACGTTTTACAAGACGATTTACTGGATGGATTGGTCCTGGTGTAGAGGAGGCTTATACTCTTTGGTAGTAATTTGGAGTTCATCCACGTTCAACGTGATTTTGTAAGTTCTTGTGGATGTCGGTCTTAAGTTCCATGGGTTTGTTAGAGAGGTTATGCAACAAGCTGCTGATCGTTGCAGTGATTTACTTTGGTCGTCAGTGAACAGATCCCCAGAATTTCATGACCACACTCTTTGTGACGCATGTCAGGCCCATTCTTGACAACTGTTCCTATGTATAGATTCTTGGTTATGTCCAGGATGTGACTTTGCTCGACGTTGCTCAGAGATGATGGGCTCAACAGATGCATGGTATGTCTGAAGTATTGTTTCATGACTGGGTGTTTCCTCTGAATTTGTTATATATCAGTGGTAGATTAATGAGATGTGACCTAGTAAAGCATTGTAGTGTTCGTTGTTATGACACAGTAGGCTTCGATTTGTCCTACTGTAGACATAGTATCGTATTAGGCTCAGGAATTTCTTATAGATTTGAATGAATACCGCAATATTATTATTTATTATGCATGAACTCAGTGTTTAATGTCAGATATTTTTGGTATGGCTGTTATGTTAGTATACGATCTTAGTCATGAACCAGATCACCTAAGGAGTTAAAGTATAGGATTATTTATATATCTATTAATTACACGATTGGTAATGCATATCGGCACCATGTATTGATTGACCATACATCTTCCATATTGGTGTAGGATTTATCATCTGGGTGTGGTAGGATAAACTGTGCATCGTACATAATCAATGTTGCTTAGACCATAATAGAGACACTTACTTAGACATTTTATTGTTGTTATACTTTTTTTAACGGTTATCATAGGGATATAACTGTATTTGATATAAATTATCATAATTCCATGTAATGTTGGGTATAAAATACGCTTAATTGGATGTAATGATCCGAAATATTGGTATATTTTACCTCTCGACATTTGGATTTGGTCCGGTTCCATGTCGTCTTGGAGAACTAATTTACCGGATTTGTGTAGTGTTAGAGTTAAAATTCTTCAATCACTTCAACATGTACGTTATTTATTTCGTGGTTACTCTCGGCCCATATTAGTTAGCAAAGAGGCCAAATTTTCAATCTTAGATGATATGAATGTTACAAGTATTTCATATTTGTATCCAGTTTCACACAAACGAACACTTCGTCTCATAATAAGTCTACCACATTTACTTCAATATCTCCTGACACTACATCCTTTGACGACTTGCACGTCTGATTTGCCTTTTCTTTCCTACAATTTTAATATCTATGACGATGACTTCGTTTCAGGTGTTGCCTCACATTACTCGTGGATTTATATTTATTCAATTTTATTTCATTTTTGCACAGATTACAAGCCCCGTTACCCCATTACTTTCTAACAAACGACATTTCAAGCTATACCCCATTCTTCCACAACAGAATCACTAACTTGACTGAGCAAGATCTGATCGGACTCTGATTTATATCCTATCAATCTGTATCAAATCTAGATCAATAAATCCCCAAGATAGGTTTATGGCAATGTTTAAATTTGTCATGAGTGACATTTTGAGCTTCGTTTCATACCGTGAAACATATTCTCCTACTGATTTCAACAAATCGATAGTACCTTCGACTAACGGACTCGATTTTATGTATTTTATTGCAATTCATTGCTTAACCTTTGATTTGTGATAATATAAACAGTTGATAAAAGATTTCGTAGATTTATTATCAATTTCACAGACCTTGCTGGCATCATCAATGACATCTACCTCATTTTTTGATTTGATTCAGTATGGTTCGTACATCCAACCATACCCATCATCACTATATTTCAGTTTCCTCTCAAAATCCTTCATATGCTCCATCATATCTTTGATGCGAATACCAAAGGCTATTCCGTTCAAGTGAGTCCACAAATGTATTGCTTCTTCTTCTTGAACCTTATTTATTCAAAACTTCTCCAATTCAAAGTCATTCTGATCTTCGTCTATGAGAAATTTTGCATATGACCCAGATTTTTATCTTGTTCTTAGGTATAATTTGTTTTCCACTACCTCAGCTTTATTACATTCATGATGATGGGATTTTCCACTTGTATCATATCAATTTCGAGATTTGCTTTCTTATTTCCCATGAAATTTGTTACATACGACGGTAACGCGTCGACATTGGTTGCCCAAAGCCGACTTACTTATTCCTTCATCCATACATGAATGATATCTCCCACTCTTTTGCTTCTTGTTTCACTCATTCTGAGATAGCTGATATTTTCAACACTAGTCATTATTTGTTTGATCCGACTCATATCATCTTCGGAGATTTCCTCTTCCAACACTTGTAAACAAATTCTTGAGATATGAATATTCATTTTGTTTATTCTATGACAAAACGTGCGACTCTGCTTGATCTCAACGTAACACTGACTCCATTCTCAGTATGCAGCTAGCTATTATAAGTTGATTACATGTTGTTTTTCGCGAAAAATTAGGCCTAACATTGCTCGCCTAGGTCATCAACTGTGTATTCATGTATGTGTATAGGGCTTCGTACGTATATGCATGTGTATGTTCAAGCGTAGAGGATAGAGGACCCTTTCAGGTCCTCTATAACAAAATTTTAAAATTCAAAATTTTATTGATTTTTCAAATTTTCGAGGGATAACACCTTACTTAAGTAGCCAAGTTATCCCCTCAATAGACCAACTTTATTTTGTTCTTAGGTATAATTTGTTCTCCACTACCTCAGCTTTATTACATTCATGATGATGTGTCATCCCTCTGAAATTTGAAATTATATTTAAATTTTGAATTCTAAATTTTTGTTATGCATTTTTTCAAACTCAAGTAACACGTACATACGCTCGAACATACAAATGCACATTCGCACACAGCCCTATACACGTACATTCATACACAGTTGTTGACCTAGGCGACCAATGTTAGGCCTAATGTTTTGCGAAAAACAACATGTAATCAACTTATAACAGCTAACTGCATATCGTGAGCGAGCGGAGTCAGTGTTACGTTGAGATCAAGCGGAGACGCACGTTTCGTCATAGAATAAACAAAATGAATTTTCACATCTCAAATTTGCTTACAAGTGTTGGAAGAAGAAATCTCCAAAGATGAAATGAGTCGGATCAAACAAATATTGACTTGTGTTGAAAATATCAGTTATCTCAGAATGGGTAAAACAAGAATCAAAAGAGTGGGAGACATCATTCATGTATGGATGAAGGAAAAAAGAAGTCTGCTTTGGGTAACTAATGTCGACGCATGTAACAAAGTTCAAGGAAAATAAGAAAGCAAACCTTGAAATTGATATGATCGAAGTGAAAAATTATCATCACGACTGTGGTAAAGCTGAGGTAGTGGAAAACAAATTGTACCTAGGAACAAAAGAAAATCTGGATCGTATGCAAAATTTCTCAATGATGAAGATTAGAATGACTTTGAATTGGAGAAGTTTCGGATAAATAAGGTTCAAGAAGAAGAAGCAATATATTTGTGGACTCACGGGAACGGAACAGCCTTCGGTATTCGCATAAAAGATGTGATGGAGCATACAAAGGATTTTGAACGGAAACTGAAATGTAGTGATGATGTTTTTTTTATGTACAAACCATGCTGTTTCATATAAAAAAAAACGGTAGATGTCATTGATGAAGTCAGCAAGGTCTATAAATAATGCCAATAAAACTAAAAATAAACCATGAAAATCATTTATCAAATGTTTATATTATCCTAAGCTCAAAGGTTAAGCAATGAATTGCACTAAAATACTTCAAGTCAGTTAGTCAGAGGTACCATCGAATTGTCGAAATAAGTAGAAAAATATGTTTCACGGTATGCAACAAAGCTCAAAATGTCGCTCATGATAAATTTAAACATTGTCATAAACCTATCTTAGGGGTGAATGATCTAGATGTGTTACAGATTGGTAGGATATAAATCAGGTTCCAATCAGATCTTGCTCAGTCAAGTTAGTGATTCTGTTGTAGAAGGATGGGGTATAGCTTGAGACATTGTTTGTTCGTAAGTAATGGGGTAACGGGGGTCTGTAATATGTGCAAAAAATAAATAAAATTTAATAAATATTTCTCCACCTGTAATGTGCAGTGACATCTGAAAAGTAGTCATCGTCATGAATATGAAAATTATAGGAAAGAAAAGGCAAATCAGACGTACAAGTCATCACAGGATGTAGTGTCAGGATATATTGAAGTAAATGTGGTAGACCTTGTATATGACGAAGTGTTCGTTTGTGGGATTCTGGATACAAATATGAAATACTTATAACCTTCAAACCGTCTAAGATTGAAAATCTGGCCTATCTGCTAACTAATATGGGTCGAGAGTGACCACAAAATAAATAACGTATATGTTAGGATGATATTTAGAGTCAAGTGGAGGGCTTCATTTGTATACATCAATGACTGAATACTATACATAAGGTTAAGTTAGGTTAGGTTTTTGATAGGTGTGAAAAACATAAGTGAAAGTGATTTAAATTTGTGTAAAAAAAAGAATCATTCAAAAATAACTAAAATAATCGAACAAACGATGTAATTTACATCTGAAAAATGGATGAAATTTGCTAGATCAAAATTGGAAGTGTGTATCAAAACTGCAAAGGATAGATCAAAATGTCTAGTCAAGTGGAGATATTTGTTATGCATAAATCCTAATACACTGAAAAAGTCATACGATAGCAGGAAATCTCGATCGATAATACATAATTCTTGGTTGGAATAGATTAGGTTAACTTAGGATGATTAGTTCTTTTGACCTAAGATGACGTGAAGCTGATCCACATCAAATATCTTGTAACAAAAGCAAGGGACTTTGTTCCAATGGAAAAACCCAGATCAGAGGTATAATGTTACAGATGTTAACCAACCTGTATATGCATACAAATGTGTGTATGTGTCTGCATTGCGCCGGCACCAACCCTGTTTACGCCAACATTATGCCGGCATAATGTTGGCGTCGTCAAATAGTTTGCTACATTGACGATGCAAACTTAAAATATCCTAAAAATTCCGATAACTGTAAGAGATAACTATCCAAAATTCCAAAAAACACTAGAAATTTAACATAAATCAGCCGATCATTACTAAGTATACATAACATAATATAATCACTTACAATAAATCCATATCGTTCAGGTACTTTCGCTATTGGAATACCGCGTCGATGGAAGAACACCGATATATCTGGTTCAATACTGGCCAATGCGTTATAGAGTAGACAGAATCTCGTAGCGAAGCTACTGCATCCTAAGAAATGTATACATCAACCCACCAACTGCCAAACTATTAAACCATACAATTCATATCGATATTATATACATATGAAATAAATAGATAGAGAACACTAAACGTTGCCTAAATTCAATATCAGGCTGGTATCAAACAGGGCCGATTGCACACTAAGGCTGCAAATCGAGTTATAAAATATACCCACCACACTATTCCTATAAACAGTATATACAATGTATTTAATGAGAGACGAAGAGAACACACAAAATATCATAATCCAACCATTAAGAACCTACCAACCCACCTCCGAATGAGTCAATTACACTATTTGGTGATGATACAGATGTAAACATGGATTTAACATGGAAGTGCAATCTCACCTGCTTTTCCAAAGCGAGAAAATTATAACGAAATGCTTCCATTGATAAAGACAAACCTATTCACACAGAGCAAATAATTTGCAACTGGCAAAAATCCATTACGGGATCTTTCTCTTTTTGAATTAATGTTTCAGTCACCTGTTCATTTTGTACATTTTTCTGCGTCCGACAGCTCACCAACAGAGAAAACGAAAGAAGTAGTTACTGCAGGAGTAACTGAAACAGAGCGCAAGGGTACTGATAATACGATCGCAGAAAATAACATCAACTAATTGAATCTATGCTTTTTTTAAATTGATGAACAGCGAACGAGATAGATATTATACCAAGGGAGCAAAGATCATCCTGAACGTGTCCGGAAATCAACATTCGTGCAAGAAAGATATGTGTGGTTGTTACCCTTTAATATTGCATGTAAATTTTTATGAAACTAATATCAATAAAACGATCTTATAAATGTATGTTGTCATTACCCCTAAACGCTCAAAGGACTAGCTTTGAAAATGCATATATGCAACATGACATGCAATGAATTGCAATACAGTATGCCTATCATTGAAATACGAATACCAAATGTAACTAATATGTAAATACATATGTAAATGTTATTTTTACCTAACCTATTAACATATGTCACCTATTAACATACCTTATGAATAATCCGAAAATCTGTCCGTCCGTCTGAATGAGTCACCCACCTCCGTTCCGCCCCCTTCCTGCCGCCCACCTATACACCGTTGACTCCGGCCAACCCCTCCCATCGCTGTAATGTTATGTGCTAACTCCCATAGACCGGAAAAAAACGCGTCTTGCGGTACTTGTATCTACTTAAAATTATATGACAGGACTGTCAAATCGGATTTAGCAACCCTTCCAAGGTGTATAACAATATGTAAAAGAGAAGATGGGACCGATTAAGAACGGTAATATACAAATATGATTGTAAATGGATTCAATATTAAACTCAACGATGTAAAAAGGCAGAAAACATATGAAATAACATGAGAAACGGCCGCATCATCGGAATAACTAAATGTGACAGTAAATATACAAAATACATGTAATTACGCAGAAAAAAATGTACCTACAAATACTCAAACAGCTGGATATTGACGACTAGAAAACGAGACATTCAAAGTATCAGTGATGTTGTAGAGAACAATATCCCTATAATTGGTATTAAGATTTACTGGTAATCCCTATCTTTGCTCATTGGTACTCATACAAATAGTCCGAATTATGGAAGCTGACATCAAAAATGTAGTTTTAGACAAAACAAGTTAAAACTATTTCGCTAGGGACATCATACAGTAAGCTTGCGGCAAGGCACCCAGAATCAAAAACACATTACATTGGTGCATGTTTTAAGTGTGTGTTTCTGCCAGAAATACTGGGTATGTTCCTCAGTTTATGTTTGAATTCCACTAACAGCTTCTTCTTAATCAAATAGGGGGCCTATAAGATTCTGTTACATAAATATGTTTATGAGAAAAAATACCTCACGCACATGGAAAGTTGAACGAAATAAATAAATTGGCCACTCTTATCTAATCACTTAGTTAAACAATTAACGGAATTTTCGGGCAACTCTATGCCCCGCCCCAGCGACAAAGTATAGGAATAAAATTAACATAGAACAGCTATATATTAGCTTGGGAGCGAATAACACAGATTTTTGTTATATCGTTCTGGTGCCAATTAATAACTGTTTTTTCTTGTTATACTAGACTTTCTCGCTGAGGAGGGGCATAGAGTTGCCCAAAATTTCCAACAATTGTTCAACTAAAGTGATTAGATAAGAGTGGCTATCATTAATGAATCTACATGAATACCTTACCAATTTGTGGAGCTGGTCTGTCCAGAGTACAGCACCGGGCTGAACGTGTTGTGACCCAGTTCAGTGATTCAATGTAAATAATGTTAGATATGTAGATAATGTAGAAGTGGCTGAACACGACCTAAAACTACTAAAGCCATTTCCTACTTGTGTGATAAGAGTTGGGTGAGCATAATTCTGTATGACTGAATTAATTTTGAAAGCATAAGAATATCATAAATCGTGTGGCAGATAAGCCTGACTGCATTTTATGTCAGCTAGGGGAGCTGACTTGAACCCTGTTAATGCTTCTAATTTGGCAGATACCCAATAATGCAGTGTTATAGTGGACAAAATTGAAATTCCATTAAAAAATGATGTTCCTTTCAAGTCAGTTCTCAAACATCATGCCGACAATTATACTCTGCGGAGCCGGTTCCTTTATTCTTCGATAATAATAATATATGATGACTGCTATTAACTTGAATTATGAGTTACCAGACTGGGCCCAAACTTTCAATTCACTTACATTAAATTAATAAGAGAAAATGTTGCACTGTAGTCTTGGGTGGGGGAACTTGAAGGGGTTTTGAAAAGGGGACTTTGTTCTTTTTAACAAGAAAATTTCTCCTTCAGCTCTGACCCCGGTTGCCCAGCCATGCTTACTGGGAAGCACCACCAATAGGGATCACAGGAACAAGAGTGAAAACAGAACGATGCGAAACAGGAATGGCACAACATGCCCTGAATGAAGCAACCATCGAGGCAGAAAACGTCACCTTGTGCGCCAGTTTCATGACGGAGCCCGAACAATGGTGCCCACTGGCATCGCCTCCAGTCCTGGCTGCCAGAAAGGAAAACCTAAGTTTTCCCCCATTTCCGCCTAGTTTCATCTTGCATTGCAACTATTACAATACTTGAATATTCCATTTATGGAGGCAACTTTACTGTCTTGTTTACCTTTCTGAGTTCTTGTTACCATCATTTCAAAAATTATATATTTCATTTTTAATAATGATTTCTTTGACAATAAGCAAATAATGCAATCAAATTATGTTTACTCCAAAACAACTAGCTACTTGTGCAAGATCTGAATATTCATTGCGACCCTGCACAATACTGAAAATATGTCTATAAAATATTCTAAAATATGCATAAATTGAATCACATTTCCAGTGGCTGACATGTGCTCTTTCATTAGTAAGTCAATACATAAGCAAAAGGTAAATTGAACTTGAAAGTACCGCTTATATTTGATGTAACACGTACTATAAGTACTGCAAAAATGTCATTATCGGGAAAAAATCTAATAGTCCATTTCCAGGAATCGAAACCGTGGTCGCTGGTATGCGAGACAAACACGCTGTGCACTAGGCTCCCCAACAAAACAAAAAGTCAGAGATTATTGTAGGTACTAACGAGGTATTTTTAAAATGAACGACCCAGTGCCCTCTGCGGCTGTAAATTTATGCCAAACAATATATTGCTACAGAGTTTTGTATAAAACTTTGCCAACATTTCAAATATCTCATTCCCCATGTTGAACATATTCTGAAACATCGCCTGCTTCAGAAATTTAAGAAAATTAGAGGAGGAACCAAATATCAATTTGTTGATGAGTCAACCACCCATCAGAAATTTGGGTCATAAGTTTACACCAAAATCATTGATACGCCTTTTTCGGAACGAGTGAAGAGCTCCGTTCTACGTATTCGTGGCAGCCATAAAATAATGTTTCGTGAGAGGCATATAAATGCCTTGAAGGTATTGCTCTTTTTATCAAACTCCCCCCATCCAAACTCACCACGTGCCCGAACCATCTCAGAACAAGCTGATCTTCTCTGTCCTCTAACTTCTTCACCATCCTCGTTCTAATCATTGATCCTGTCTCTCGGCGTCACTCCAGCCATGCCTTTTAAACATTTCATCTACAAAACATTCACTATTCTTTTCTCTTCTACTCTAACCCCCAATTCTTAGCTCCGTAAAGCACAGTTGGGACAACTACACCCTCAAACAACCCTTCCTTTGCTACTATCACAAATGTCCTACAGCTCATTACACTCGTCAGTACACCCTACACTTTACACCCCTCCTTCACTCGCGACTTTACCTCAGTTTCCGCTAGTTCAGTCTTCTTCACATGGAAGCCCAGATACTTTAAACACTGAACTTCCTCCAGTGACTTTCAATTTGGAAAATCACTAATTCTGCTCGCATCGACATTCCTCGAGCATTTTATTACTTTACTGATACCCACGGTCATTCGAAGCTTCCTCCTCTAACACACTCTAGCAAACTCTAACACTAGTCTACAAAGCTTCTCCTCTGAATCCACAATCAGTGCCGTATCATCCGCAAACAGTAACTGACTCAACTGGCCACTTCGCACATTTCTCTCCAAGCCACGATTCAATACACTCGTGTTCACCTCCGTGACCAGTCCATTTATGAAGAGATTAAACAGCCAGATAAACATAACACAGCCTTGTCTCTGACCTACTTTCACTTTGAAGCAATCGGTCACCTCACTCACTCTCCACACTGATAAATGCTCAGCTGCCTACATAGAAACTTTAAATCGCTTTCAACAGATTTCCGCACACTCCATACAAACAGCAACACCATCCACAACGCTTTCCGGTCGACATCGTCGTTAGCCTTTTCCAAATCCATAAAGGCCCGCAACAAATCCTCCCCCTCGCAAGGCCCTTCTCACAGACTTGTCTTACTGCAAAACTCTGATCGCCACAACCTTTACCACTTTTAAAACCACAATGTTCTTCGACAATTGCCCCATCCGTACAGTGTCTAATCCTTTTTATCGGCACTCTCCCGTGCAACTTACTGATCACACATAACAATCTGATTCCTCCTGAGTTACAACATTCATTTTAATGTCCTTTCACTCGATACAGCGGAACAATGCAAGCACTGCGCCACTCAATCGGAGAAAAGCCCGCACAGAACACAGTTTTAGTTGCCTCACCAGCCATTCGACAATCGTTACTTGACCCCTTTCAGGTCCTCAGTCGCACTGCTATCCAAACCAGGAGCTTTCAGTACTTTTGTTTCTTGCACCTCTTCTTAAGTATTGTCCGAAACAAGTCACGCTTCCAAAACCAGCATCCCTGCGTCACCAACAACAGCAACAATGACAGCCTCCCTGACATCCTCGACAATCAACAACTCATCAAAATACTGGGCCCAGCTTTTCCGTACAAAACCACTTTCCAACAACTACTGGTCGTTCACATCTTCCACCACCTTCTCCTTTCCGGTCTCCTCCTTTCTCCCCCTGTCCACCTCTTTCCAGAACATCGTTCTGTTCTGACACAACGTTCTGCCCCACCTGGCATCCGCGTTCCATTTGACTCTCTCGCCACCCGCTTCACTTATTTTGTATTATTTTTATAGTTGTCATAGACCACCACCAACATCGCTTGCATGCAACCACTCCTCTGATGCTCTTCTTGTGTGCGCCACTGCCAATTTGATCTCCTTGTTCTACGCCTCGCAGCCCTTCCTTCTGCACCCGCCCATACGGTGCACACCTCATACATTTTTCACACATCTTAACAGCTCATCTCTAAACGTCTCCCATTCTTCCTCAACATCACTCGGGTTCGTTCCCTCTCATGCTGTCATGTTCCTCCTTCAGCGATTGTTGGAACTCCTCAGCTATGCTTTCCTCATTCTCCTTCCACCCTTTTGTTCCCCTTCCACCTCTGCTTCACTCATAATCTTCCGACCACAATAAGAAGGGCAGACGCTCCTCCACCCTCCTCTCTCAACTCTCTCAACACAAGCACTTCCAACAGCCTTCCCACCACTTTCCTCGAAATCAGCACAAAATCCATCAGCGCCCTCTCCACCACTGCACCATGGGCTATCCTTATCCAGGTGTACTTGTTAATATCTCGCTTATTGATCAAGCTGTTTCCGACCACCAGCTCCTGCTCCCTTCATAGACATATCAAGTCTTCTCCGCTGTCATTTAGACCGCTACATCTCTCCATAAATGCATTCCCCCTATCATGAATGCCGCTGCATAAGAGACATTCTCATAATTGAATTTTATAGGCATTTGATCGCGTGCAATGACGCAGTATGAAATGTCAATAACCCAGAAAAAAATTGAGAGTGTAATATCGATGACCGCTCTGCCCGAAAGAAATCATCAATAATACCTCACGTTTCATTTTTATTTGTTGAAGGTCTGATGATTAATCAACGTCTGTGAATATGCCGTCTTTTCCAACGCTGATGAGACGTCATGACTTATTTGATTAATTTCAAACAAGCCCATATTTCGTTTTAGGAGTACTTGGAATATTTTTCCAGTTTAGCACGAACAAAAAAACATTTCATTGCCCCATGACTATATCGGAGAGCAAATGTAATGGGCATAATTTTCGACATTAGCAGTGGAGTTAGATAGTGTAAAACAGGTTAAATTTTAGCGTGTCTTAGAGGCAGTAATTGCAGTGCAGACTATGTATGGAATGTAGACGGATGAAATGAAGATGTTCGTCAGATTGAAACCTTGGTCCATACGCTTTTATCTTCCTTCCGCATTCAACGAATCTAAATTTGAATCACTGAGATATAGGAAAAAATCGGACCTTAAATCGACGTTTCATACCATTCTAGCAAAAACGCAGCTATTGAAGAAAGAGAAGCTTGCGTGATATTGGCGTACTCGTGCACAGCAATGCTTCATTCCATGAACAAACTGCAACGGATGAGGCCAGTGGCCTCAATCTTTGCAGTTTGAGACCACTGGCCTCAATCTACATAGGTTCCTGGACCATGAAAACCTCTCTGGCTAGAGACTAATCCAACCAGTCATTGACTATTGCTCTCCTCTCTGGATCCCATATAAACAGTAAAATATGAATAGACTTGAAGCAGTGCAAAGAAGCTACGCATTTAATATTACGGAATTAAAGGAAATAGACCATTATGACGGATTAAACGCCTTGAGGTTATACCCAATGTGAAAACGTTTTGAAATATTCATGGTCATATAAGCTTGGAAAATTCTAGAAGGCTACGTGGTAGTAGAGTATATACCGTCAAAACGTACCCTGTGAAGGAATACGATAGATCATGATTAGCGGTGGGTAGGGGTAGGGGTCAAGCGCATAGGGCAGTCAAAACGTGCCTGTGAAGGAATATTATAGGGCATAATTAGCGGTGGGGAGGGTTAGGGGGTTAAGCGCATAGGGCAGTCAAAACGTGCCCTGTGAAGGAATAAGAAGGGGCATAATTAGCGGTGGGGAGGGGGTCAAGCGCATAGGGACGACGGAAACAACCTACTGAAGGAATAAGATAGAGCTTAATTAGCGGTGGGGAGGGGGAAGGGAGTCAGGTGCATAGAGACGCCAAATGTGCCCTGTGAAGGAATAAGATACGGGCTCCAAAACATGCCCATGACAGGGTATAATATATCAGTGTCGTTGAGTGGATCTTATCTCGATATGAACTCCTCGCGTTATGAATTTTTGACGGGTTGTAAATTGGTTTGTTGGCAAGAAATGATGGTACACAATAAGGATGACTGTTAGTGTATGAAACATTTAATAAGTTGCTTTTATATCGTATTATATAGTTTCACAGCCCCCCCCCCTGTCATTTCAATGTTTTTTTGTTGCTCGCACAATCTGTTATGTTATGACTAATTTGAATAGGAACTTTTTTTGCTCAAACCTGATTTATTTAAGTTTATTCGTAATCGGTGTAGTTATGCAAGAAATTGTGGCCTAATACATATTATCATGTTTTGTTAGTGTGTGATACATCTGAATCTAAGCATTTATAGCGATTCTATTTAGTTTTCAATGGTTATTACCCATACATTATGTCATGTATACGATGTTGTTACCGTAGGATATCATTGCTCGACCGTTTTAGTACGTATATTATAACCTCTTTCTCTGTATTAGTGAGTCCCATAGTATGTACGTGATATTTTATAGCACGATCGATATTGTTTGATTAAATCCATTCCCTTTAAGCGTCTCCTGTAGTCCAAACGCATGTGGCACTGGACGACCTTTTTATCCATCAATGTCACATAAAGATTTGATCTCATCTCGCACCTCTCGGGGCATCCAGTAGGGTATACCTTTTAATCACTTTGCCGCGTTCGGTAGAAATAGCGTTAATTCATTCGGTCATGAAGTATGATGTACCTTCAATCGCTTGCCATGTTCGGTAGGACTAGCATTTGTTTCATTTGGACATGCATTAGGGTGTACCTATAATCACTTGGCTTACGGGGGACTCATTCAGACGGACGGACGAACAACGTTTGGATTTACATTGGCAAGTTTTATGTTCTGAATATTTTAATTTTTTCTATATTTTGATTGTTATTGTATTTATATGTATGTTTTTTCTTCTTTAGATGGTTGCATTGGGGTTCGCTTGGTTCCTTTCAGTTGCTCATTATATAAATTTATTCGGTTCTGTGAGGAATAGTGTTATAATGAATTTCTGGTGGGGTGAGGTGTATGGATTCCTTAGGACAAAAGTTGGATGCGCTTCTGGAAAATTATATAACCTTGCTCATATCTGTTCTTTGTCTTATCAGTTATTTCCGGGGGACGTTCGCCATGTTTGAGTGTATGTATCGTTACATATTTTATGTCTGTACATATATGTTGGTATTCTTATCTAGTTTGGGTATAATTGTCTCATTCGGAAGTTGGTTGGATGCTTGATATTCAATTTAGGCAATGTTCTGTGTATTTTTTTTCCAGTCGTTTATTTCCTATGTATATATTATCCATAGGTAGTTGGCGATCGATCACATCGATAAGATTAAGATAGAAGGCGCAGTACGTTTCACATATTTTCAATCCATATGTCTGTGGACAATGGAACAAGATTTTTTTTTAATTTTATGACATAGATACATGGTTCATTTACATCGTTTTCAAATATTTGAATTCGGTTGCAGTTCTTTTTTCACGCATTTCCAACACATGTTTCTGTGGAGAATCAACCCGATACAAATTTTATTACATGGTCTCATAGGAGCTTTACGTACCATGTACATTTACAGGTTATAACAAGTTCAAGTTGACGTATTTTTTTATCGTTCACCCAAGTACATACGCCAAAGACGGTCTCAATCGGCTTACACCTCTTACACGTTAAATTCACGTTTACATTAGTTTATATCAGCCAAGTCACATCGCTTTCTCATTTTATGACGGTAGGATTGTTTTAAATGGATTTTATGGGGGGGATGTCCGGATGACTGTAGGTAAGAGTTATGCACGTCGGGATAGTAACGTATGTTTTTAAATTTACTGAGGCAGTTTTTGATAACGTGTTTCATAAAAGAAGCTATAGACTTTTGCTTTAGGTTCTGTTTGGACCTGATGTGTGCAATTTCAATTTGCTTCAAATCTATCGCATCTTTAATGCAAGGCAGGAGGCGTTGTAATGCATTTCAATGCAAGTCATTCTGCATATCTGCAATTTCTTCATCGTACACGGGGTGTTTCGTGAGATAGCTGGAAAAGACCATGTATTCAGGCAGAGACGATTACCGCATTTTCCACCTCAACATCGGCCATACTTTGAACTGGACTAATATCTATCGCATTTCAATGCTTCCCATACAGTATTGCAATTTCGTTGCATTTCATGTGGCTTATATGCATTCAATCCTAGTCATTCGAGTAAAATTTAAGATATTGCAAACAAAGATTTGTATGATACATTTTTTACTTATAATAGATTTATAACACGTTTTTATATATTAGGGGATTACATGGATTTATCATTTATACGAGAACATAACTATTCACTCCGAAAATCGACACGAGCAACTGTACGAAACATCTGTAATGACTTCGAACGCCCTTTCTGGTCTCATCTTGAGCCTCGGTATCAGTGGCACTCCGCGGATTCTTTATCGATGTTGAGCAATAGTTCTCACCTGGATCTGTCAGCTCATCATATTGGCGTAGGATTTATCATCTGGGTCTGTTTTTTTCTCTGATCTATTGGGTTCTAGACTATTGCCATTAGTACACATTTTAGATAAACGGATACCTTTGGGAGAAGTGTATGCAACACTTCCAAACCTAACCTTGAAATCAAAATTTAGTTTTGTAGTCTTCAGCGAACTTTTTCTCGACGAGAGTTATTTTAATTAATTTAATTCATGACATCGAATCGTTCCAGGGTTTTTCTTGCTATTGCCAACATTTTCATTCACTATAATCCCGCAGATATCCGCAATATACCTAATTTTCCTAGCACTCAAACGATTGAGACACAATTCCTTCTCCTCATGATTAATTTCCAACAATTTTGAAACAAAATCAGATATACATTCAATGTTTTCGGATATTTTTACACTTCTTATACTTGTTACCCTTTCATTTCCCCATTTGATGAAACGGTTCCCTCTAACTTGAGCAGGTTTTTCTTCACAAGAGTTTTTTTTGATATCACTACTCATATTTTCAGTAGTTTCCAATTCGGCTAAGGTTTGGGTCTTCTCCCGCCATACCGATTTAGCAATTTTCATCCATTCCTCATATACGCTCCGCTCTGTTGTTAGAGGTGGAGCACTTTCTTTACTTCTCGCACCCTGTTCAGTACTGTATATCTCATTAGTTTTGATACACAGGTCCGGTTTATTATGTTCAATCAATACACCCGTTGCATCCTTAGAGCTTTTATTTCCTCGTTCATTTTCAATATGATCAAACGCAAGATAATGGCATCGTTTGAGATGTTGCCAAAACCCGACTGTGGAGTTTGATTTGCTTAATTTTATCTCCGCAGTGTGAATAACACATATCCCCATGTGTTCATTTCTATTAAAATATTTCCATATCAAACTAGGCGACATCCTTCTACACTGGAAGCGGACCGCTATCTGAATGAGTCCAGATATGAGTCCAATTTATACATGTTGGATCGTTAGTATCGCTGTGTTGGCACATGTATTGGTAACATGTAGGCATTTACACACATTTTGTGCGCAAGGGTTACCATACAATGCCAGATGCAGTAATACCTAGGCAACCTAACCTAACCTATAGAACAATATCCTATAGGCAACCTAACCCTAACCTATAGATCAATATCCCTTGCTTTTGTTACAAGATATTTAATGTGGACCAGCTTCACGGTATGTTAGGTGAAAAGAACTAATCATCTTAACCTAACCTAACCTAGCCTATTGTATCCAAGAAATTATGTATTTTCGATTGTCTTTTTCATGCTTGCTTATGATTTTCAGATGAATACCTAGGCGACCTAACCTATCCTAACCTACTTGAACAAGAATTATGTGTCATCTTTCGGGATATCATACTTACGAATGATACTTATTCATCGACTGGATCAGCTTCACGGTATGTTATGTTACAAGAACTAATCATCCTATCCTAGCCTAACCCATTGTATCCAAGAAATTACGTTATTTTCTCAATCGACCTTACATGCTTACATAGGATTTTTTCAGTGTCCTAGGATTAATGCATAACTAATATCTCCACATCTCTCTACATTTTGACCAATCCTTTGCAGTTTGATACACACATCCAATTTCGGTCTAGTCAATCATCAAAAACCTAACCTAACCTAACTTATGTACGGTATTCAGTCATTGATATATACAATGCGTAACAAATATCTCTACTTGACTCTACAATATGATCTATCCTCTGCAGTTTTGATACGCACTTCCAATTTTGATCTAGCAAATTTTATATGTTTTCATATATAATTTCATCATTGTTTGAATGTTACAGCTTTTTTTCATATGATTCCTAATTTTTGATTTGATACAATTCTAAATCACTTTCACATGTTATTCACACCCATCAAAAACCTAACCTGACCTTATGTATGGTACCTAACCTAACCTTATGTAC
>SDVV010004766.1:0-19865 GCA_016164225.1 Gammarus roeselii
GAGGTTTGATATGAATAAAGCCCAAATCACTGAAGAAATACATGCCATGTATATGAAAACGGGGAAAATAAAAATATAATCCTTGGTTAGATTAGGATAGGATAGGTTAGGATGGTTAGGTTTTCGGGCATCATCACAAGCCTATAGTGAAAAATGCTACAGTGGATCTGGTGAATGCTCGAATAAGTCAGATATTCTGAATTGGAACGCAATCTCAAAACAAAGCCTGAATTGATCAATAATTTCCAAGTGTATAAACTGCAAACGGATCACAAACATTGATGAAAGTTAGACAGCTGGAATTAGCATCTAGTGAAGACATTCGAGCGGACAACATAATTGATAAGTACATCAAATTAATGAAATTTTTTAACATCACCCCTCAACACAAATCCGGCATATTAGTTTTCCAAGACGACATGGAACAGGACCCAAATCCAATGTCGCGAGGTGTAACGTACCAATATTTGGACAATTACATCCAGTTAAGCAAATTTTTATTCAACATTCCATGAAACTAGGCGAATATACCTTATACAGAAACAGTCCTATGACAACCTATCAAAACATACAAAAACAAACTATAAAAATAGCTTAATAAGATCTTCTACTTTACCCTAACCGACATTGATTAACCATGATATACGGCGTATCCAGCCATACTCTAAATGATAAAACCTACTCCAATATCCTACGTGATCTGGTTCATGACTAAGATTGTATACTAAAAAAAGAAGAAAAATACGGAAAAATATCTGCCAGTGAAACAAATACTGAGTTCATGCGTGATAATGTATTAATACTACGGTATCCGTTCAAATCAATAACAAATTCCTAAACCTATCCAATGCTATGCCTCTAGCAAGACAAATCTAAGCCCACTGTGTCATAACAACGAAATCTGCAATGCTGTACTAGGTCACTTCTCAGCAATCTACCACTTCTATATAAAAAAATTAGAGGTAACACCCAGTCATGATACAGTACCTCAGACATACCATGCGTCTATTTAGTCCATAATCTCTGAACGACATCGAGCAAAGTAACATCCTGGACATAACCAAGAATCTATACATAGGTAGAGTTGTCAAGAATGGGCCTGACATGAGTCTCAATGAGTGTGGCCATACAAATCTGGCCATCTGTTCACTTACGACCCAAGTAAATCACTACAACGATCAGCAGCTTGTCGTTTAACTTCTATAACAACCCCGTGGAACATAAGACCAACATCCACAAGAACTTACAAAAATCACGTTGAACTTGGATAAACTCCAAATGACCACCAAAGAGTGTAAGCCGCCTCTACACCAGGACCCATCCATCCAGTATATCGTCTACTAAAACGTTAAATTACACACCTGCTAGGGTTTATTGACAAAATTCGCAAATATGTAGTGCGGACTTACACCTCCTAAACATATATTCCTCTGATTATCATGGGAAAAAAGTCGTACAACAATAAAAAATTACTATGTAATTCTGTACTCTGCTCTAATTCCCAATAAAAATCAAAACACACAATGGTATCCATCATAGTAAATCGGTCTACTTATACAACTAAACGCAAACAAAGCGAGCTTTTGCCTAGGGGACTCTCTAACTCCTAAACATCAAAAAATGGACCTTCAATACACACACAATAAGCTAACAGCAAAACCAAGTTTGTAACAATTCGAATCTTCTATATCCATAACATTGCCAGGATGTTAAAAATATAAATAAAACACTAAAAATATACAACTTGTAACTAAATTATTCCGGAAATAATGTTCTCCATGGCAGATACAGACGCAATATATCCTAATATTCCGATATTGTATAAAATACTTAATACCTTGCATCGAAGACGTAAACTATACAGAGAACATACAAAACTGAAGGACACATACTAAAACTCTCCAGTTATAACAAAGCAAGAAGATCAATTCTCTACCATACCCAAAACATACATTGAAACCCGTGACAAACGAGAAAAATAGCATGTAATTTACCCAATACCTAACGTGAATAAGTTGCCAGCACATGCGAGCAACACACGCTGAAACCTATAGTAAATGGGGTGGGAAACTTCTACACGAACACACTAGAGTATATACAAATCTGACGAAATTATTATCCAACTAAGTCCATAACAGGGTTAAACTAAATCTTCTTTAACTAAAGTAACTACGGCCTAATCGTAACAGAATATCATATATACATAAAACTACCGAAATGATGCAATAACCGACCAATTATGCCCAAAATATCCTAAAAGCTCTATAACTGTATGAGATAACTATTCAAATTTCTGAAAACAATACAAATTCAACATATATCAACCGATCATTACTAGGTATACATAACACAATATAATAACTAACAATAAATCCATCTCGTACAAATCCTCTCGCTATTGGGTACCCAACCGATACTCGCTGAACAAAGATCGAGATGTAACTACCCGAATAGTCCACATACGCTAAATAACGTTAAAAACTATATAATGCGTTATGGAGTATACAGAATCTCGTAACGAAGCTGCTGCATCAATCCAAAATACAAACATCAACTAGCCAACTACCAGACTAATAGATCATACTATTCATATAGATATTATATACATAGGAAATAAATAGATGGAAAACACAGAACGTTGCCTAAATTCAATATCAGGCTGGTACCAAACAGGACCGATCGCACACTAAGGCTGCAAATCGTGCTATAAAACATACCTACCACACTATTCCTATAAACAATAATTAATGATAAACGAACATAGCATACAAAATAGCCTAATCCAACCGCTAAGAAAACCAACATCCGAATGAGTCAATTATACCCTCAACTAGATGAGAATACAAACATATATGTACATAAAAAATATATAATTATAATACAGGCAAAGATACATAACGAAACATACACTTTCAACATAGAAATATTGACATTTCAATCACGGAAAAAAATACAATTCAAATAACAGATATGAGCAATCTCACCTAATATTCCAAAGCATATCTAACTGTTTTAACGTTCTATATTGCATGTGAATTATTATGTTACTGATAGCTTTATTATCAATAAAAAATTATCTTATAAACGTGTGTTATTATTACCCCTAAACATGTAGAGGACTAGCATTGAAAATGCATATATACAACATGACATCCAATGAAAATTGCAATACAGTATGCACAGCATTGAAATGCAAATACCCAAGGTAGTTTGTACGCGTTTTATTTGTATAACCTATTAACATCTAAAAACCTAATAATATTTAATCTGTCAACATACCATATGAATAATCCGAAAGCTGTCCATAAGTCCGTCCGAATGAGTCACTCGTTAGCCGCCTGCCTGACTCCGGACGTCCGTGTAAATATGGGACGCAAACTCACTTAGAATGAAAAGTAACCATATTTATCCCTATCTATATTCCTTCACTTGCGTTTAGGACACCTTCACACTACTGCCAGGTCAATCTTTCAGGAAATATTATTTTATGCCAGTTGGGCTGTGAAATCCTGCAGAAGGTGCAGAGAGTTCTTATTGCGAACGATCTGGGCGTTATGACTTCTGATGTTTTCTGCCAATGGCCTACGACCTTATTGGGAATCAGATGTACTATATAGGCCCGCTGGCTTATACTTGTTTCAAATATTCTCCTGCAGCATTTCTCTCATTGCTTCATTGGTTATATCGGCGACTTTTCAGTAGAGTTGCCTGTGACGAACATAGACCGGCTGTCCTGTTATCGTTATTATGCTTCGTATATTGTGTTAGGGTAGTATTGTATACGTCATTGAAACGGCCATTGAGGCAGTTTTATCGGCAGGCGTACGGAAGGGCGACCTTGGGGCGACCTTGGGGCGACCTTGTTGGCCGGAGTCAGCGGCAAAAGGAAGGGTGCGACCGGAACTGGTTTTGGCGCGTGAGTCGGCTATCGGGCGAAGGCGGGCGACGCGAAGGGAACGGAGGTGAATGACTCATTCAGACAGACGGTCAGCTTATATTTGTTAATATTTTGTAAATAGGTGATTCAAATAGAACGTTTACAGATAGTTATTTGCATTTCAATTCTAGGCATTCTGTATTGCAATTCGATTATATGTTATGATGCATATATACATTACAATGCTAGTCTTTTTAATGTTTAGTGGTTCTGATAACATATATTTGGATGATAATTTATTAATTTATAATAAATCTAACAGTTCCAAAATAATTTACATGCAGTATTACAGATTGGAAATCTTACATTTTCCGGACACGTTCATGATGATTTTTTTCAACCTTGGTATCATTTCTACGTCGTTTGCTATTGATCGATTTACACGTGGCACAGATTCAATCAGTTTGATGTTAGTGTTCTATGATTGTATTGTTAGAACACTTGCGCTGTTTACCTACTCTTGCAGTAACTCCTTTTTCGTTTTTCTCTGTTTTGAGCTATCGCACGCATAGAAAAAGATATCAAATGAACAGGTGACTGGAACATTCCTTCATAAGGAGAAAGAACCCGAGAATTTTAGTATGAGTATTTCAGTTTTGTATGTTGCTTATTTTATACAATATCGGAATATTAGGATATATTGCGTTTATATCTGTAATATACAACATCATTTCAGGTATAAATCTAGTTACATGTTGTATATTTTTAGTGTTTACATATCTTCTTACATCCTGGTACAATGTTTGACGTGGATATTACAGATATAGAAGATTCCATTTGTTACAAACTTGATCTTGTTGTTACTTTATTGTATATTTATTGTAGGAACATACTTCAATGTTTTGGAGGAGTTAGAGTGTCCCCTTAGTTTAGTTTAGTTTTTAAAGGATGTAGTGTCAGGAGAAATTGAAGTAAATGTGGTAGACCTAGTATGAGAAGAAGCGTTCGTTTGGGTGAAACTCGATTCAAATATGAAATACTTGTAACATTCAAACCATCTAAGATTGAAAATCTGGCCTCTCTGCTAACTAATATGGGTCGAGAGTGGCAAAAAATAAATAACATATAAGTTAAAGTAATATTTAGAGTCGTGTGGAGGGGTTCATATGTATATAACAATGACTAAAAAACGTACATAAGGTTAGGTTAGGTTAGGTTAAGTTAGTTTAAGTTTTTGATGTGTATGAATAACATGTGTAATTGATGTAGAATTGTGTCAATTCAAAAATCAAGAGACGGGAATACTAAGAAAAAAGCTATAACAATCGAACAACGATGTAATTATTTATGAAAATGAAGAAATTTGCTTGATCAAAATGGGAAGTGTGTATCAAAACTGCAAAGTATAGATCAAATGGTAGAGTCAGGTGGAGATATTTGTTATGCATTAATCCTAGAACACTGAAAATCATATGCAAGCATGAAAAATCTATCGATAATACAGATTTTCTTGGATACAATAGGTTAGGTAAGGATAGGATGATTAGCTCTTTTAACATAACATGCAGTGAAGCTGATTCCCATTAAATATCTTGTAACACAATTAGGAATGTTGTTCTAATGGAAAAAATCACAGATCGGAGGTAAAAAGGATACAGATGTTAACCGCCCCTCTACATGCATACAAATGTGTGTACGTGTCTACATTGTGAGTGATATAAAAAAAAATATGTAAAATAGAGCCATTTGGAGGGATTTGTAATCAATATATCATAAATCGATGAATAAGTGTCATACGAAAGCAGGAAACCTCGAAAGATGACACCTAATTCTTGGATAAGTTGATTAGGTTAGGATGACTAGATCTTTCAACCTAACATGACGTAAAGCTGATCCAGATTAAATATCTCGGAACAAAAATGAACAAGATATTTTATTTTGGAGAGGTAATAATGCCTCAGATGTTAACCGATCCTGTATATGCATACAAATGTGTGTGTGTGTCAACAGTGGTCTGGAGTGACCCGAATGGTTTCTCTTTTTGTGCGCGTATACATTGGCGCCCAAAGAGGGACTGATGTTTACCTATTGAAGTACATTGAAGCGTTTGGAATGCCGAATAAGCATTGGAAACCAGTTTAGCGTTTGGAAATCAGATGATCCGAGCTTGCTGTTGATCTGGCAGCTGTTCGACACCTCATTATTGATGTATCAGATACCCTTGATACTACTACTGTTCGCTATCTTGCCAGGAATTGGTGATTCTCGGGTTCGTTGGTTGTTGTGTGGCTGCAGTTTAGATTTGTGAATAGTTTAGGTATTTTGGTAACATTCGTCTTTGAACTGGGGCTTAATATCGACATTAAAAACTTTGAACCTTGGTCCCTTAACAAGGTATGGCAACACACACTTAAGATATGAGTAACGAACTACCCGTAGTGAACACGGGAGCTGGAGTTCGCGGTGGATCACCAACGAAGATGTCTTCAAATGAGGCTATGCTAGGTTAGGAGGTATGTGATAGTGTTCATGCATATATCTCAAACTGTTGTGTAGGGTAAGTGCAGCATGCCCTTCGTATTCTGAGTCTCGTTGGTAACTGCCCGTTGTAGATTCAAAAGGTCTTCCACCTTGTATGGCAAGTGAGGTGGACCCCAATTTTTTCATTTAGTGGTTATGGTTCACCTAGCTTTTATTTTAAATCCAGATAGATAAGGTCGACCGCTTTGTTTCCATTGTATCTTTCGTAGACTATATTGAAATAAAATAGACAAGCGAATAGGCTAAATTTTCTTATGAAATAATGCTGGGTATGCTGTATTATTATCATTATTATTATTTCTTCACATTTTCACGGCTATTCATTTGTCAGGCAATACAAATTGAATAAGATGGTAAAATTGGAATTCGTTGGACAAAAATCACTAAATTTAAAGTAAATAACCTTCGGGAAGATGACACTCCCTTATGGAACGAAGTGTGGGGTTGAATGTGATCACCCAGACGGGGTGCTCTTAGACCTGCTGAAACCTCCCGGGCCTCCTGACCTGCTGATAGGATGCTGAATGCGTTATCTCTTTGTTGGGCTAAACTAAAGAGCTTCTGGAACTATATAAATTTTGTTAAATCTCCTGTTGCTCCACCAATCTATGTTCGATCTCCTTCACAATTTGCGCAGTTGACTCGCCATACACCCATGTCGTCTCGAAGGCTATTGGCTCAAATTGAAACTGTCGCGTCAGAGCGCCATACTTCCTGCACTTACGTGTCTCAGCCTCTGTATCTGCAGAAGCAGCTGAAATTGTAGAACTTATCAAATCCGTTTCCGCACGTGTTCACACAAGTACAGTCCCAGCATAAGCTCCTACCATTTCTGAAGAGGAAAACTGTGATGCCATCGGGTCTCTTGCCATCACTTCTATCCAACCCATTGGTTCCATCACCAATGGTAGTCCCGCTCGCTGCAAAGACCTTCTAACGATGTCGTTCAGCGCAGTGTCTGAGAAAGCGGCCGGCACAGTACCTACACGATAGGCCATGCAGTACCAAATCGTCCATTCTCTGACCGCAGCGACAGGAATGCTGTTGTCAAATTTAGATCACACCCTCAGAGCAACGGCAATGTGCAGTGTCTCTGGATCCAGTTTAACTCCCCAATGATGGTTAGGGATTGCATGCATCCATAGACCACTTTCTATGCTGGAGGTAGTCAAGGGCGTGCTCTCGCCGTCTGATCCGCAGCAGCAAGCAGCTGCTGCCAAAGGCAAGTCTCGTACCTTCGGCTTACTCTTGTCCTGTCCCTCCAAGTTAAAGGGATCACCCCCTCTCTCCACCTACACCCCGCCGGCACCCTGCAGCTCCTCTGTGTCAGCCACGATGTTCACACCGGAAAGGACGCTTTTGTCTAAGTCACTCATAGAATGCATCGACGGGATGAAGGCTGTAAGGAATCATCTCCTGCTCTTCTGAACCCGAGGCCTCCATGACTAACAGGCAAAGTGTCTTGGTTCCAAGACTTGTCATCAAGGAACACATTGGTCACCCTAGTGATGGCATTCGTCAACACCAAATCGAAACTGTTCAGACACTCATCATGTGGATAAGCAGGCGATGATCTGAACACGTATTGCTATCTATGAATGGAAAAACCATTTTTCAGTTGAACAAATGCTTGGTGACTATCTGCTCCTATCGCGTGATCATTTGTTCCAAGTCATCTTGCTTGCTTATCAAAGCATCGGGTGTACCCTCTTCGGAACGTGGTGTTCCCTGCAGAGTACACTGGCTAATCGGAACCACTCTGACATCAGGTAGCACCAACCTGAAACATTTCTCTGTAGTGTCCAACTCCTGAGGTGAGTGGTCCAAGATGGTCAATTTGCTCTTTCTATCATTAACTTCTAACCCAACTGCTTGAAACTGATTAATCAATTGCTGCACGTCCTGCCATACCTTCTCGGGTGTGTCTGTTATGGTGGCATCATCAAGGTACCAGACATTGTACTCTGACTAAACAGTTCGGGCAACCTCGTCAACCCCAAGAGAAAACAGTGCCGGTCCGTTCCAAATGGGTCTCCTTGCTGAATACGGTGGATGACTGCAACACTTCTTCGCCGTAGTATAATGATGTTGGTTGCGAATAAGCTTGCCAAAGTAGTCTATATACGCGTGGAGAGCGGTTTCGAGCCGCCGTCAGAAAGTGCCTCTTCTGATACAATTTAAAGCATTTCGCATGCTTATTACATGAAAGACTCTTGTGATTACAGTTCGTTAAGTACGCCCTGGCTGCATGGGCAGCTGCCTCACGCCCTTCCTTGGTTGAGAACCCTAACTGTTCTAAGCGAAGTTCATGACCGAGTCTTACCGACAGTGGTTTGACTCCTACTTTGGTAGCGAGACTTCTCAAGGTGTTCCCAACATCTGTCGGGTGGATGCCACCGTCCTCCTGCATCAGAGCGCTAGAAGAAGCTCCGAAGAAGGTGGTAATCATGAAATCGGATACCTCGCCTCTGAGCCCCAAATTGGTGAATTACGTCAGACGCGACAGCAGCCTGCACCTGCTTTCCCCGGCTCGCATCCTAACAAAGCCTTTATATGACCGGGACACACCATCCAGGCCCCTACAGAGCCTGGTGGAAATGAGGATATACCCCTCCTGACATTGTCCTCAATGGCAACTGTGGGGCCAGCATAGTCATCATCTGGGGGAGTAGGCAAAAATGGCAGGGAGTGTGCAAAGCCTCATTCATTGGCGCCAAACCCAACGCAGAAACAAGTTCTCGCACCGCACCTCTTACTTCCCCGTCAGCGAACTCGGTAGACACTCTTTTCTTTAGGAGCAAACTTCTGTTTTATTTGCTTATGTTCCTATTAGTTCACTCTGGTCAACGCAAGAGCTCATGCAAAGTATCAGTCTCCATGAATTACCCATAATGTCGCCTGACCCTGGTGGCTAGAGATTGACCTTCCGATTTAGCTTGCTCACTACCGGGTTGCTGGAGACACAAACAAGAGAAGCTCAACAGCCTAATCCAGGCCCGAGGGCTTTGCTGCTCAAGGGTTGCTCTTAAACAAAATTCCAGAGCATCTACAACTGGTATAATTGCCCCCTTTAAAATATTGGCCAGGATTTTTATCCTCCAACGACATCCTAAAATGTACCTGCCAATATCCAGTAAAACAGTGTCACGCTGCCTATCCGCTTTTACTGACCGGCTTGAACCCTCGTTCACTGACCGGCTTGAACCCTCGGTTTGAACCTTCGTTAGACGCACACACGAGAGGTGGAAACAGGGCTTGTACTGTTGACAACCTATTGTTAGCTAGGTGGCAGGCTATTCATGCTTTAATCAGTCTTTCCAAGGTCTCGCAAAACACAGCTGTATGAATGACTTATTTATATTTAATAGGTTCTTGCCTGCATTCCTTCATGAAAATGACTGTAACATTTGCTCTGCTTCAATTATAATTATTTCGGAGAGATTCTTCAATGTTCGCGAGTGCAGATTATCTGATCCGGGAGATTTGCAGATGTTTAGTTGAGGAGTTGTTAATGTACATCCCTGACACTCAAATCAATATTTTCTACCCGCTGCAGTACCTTCATAGGTGAATAAGCTATCAAAATAGTCGTTGAGTATATTCAACATATTTGTTGCGGGAAATTTTATAGCACTTAAACTGTTTTGTAGAGGGTCGTCGATACTATCACAAACAGCCCGTCTCTCGGTCCATCCACATTGAAGGCTTTTGGATTGTGTTTGGCTTTAGCTACACTAGTCTCCTGATTTGGCTTGTCACTTGAGACGGCTCTGTTTACTCTAATGCCAGTTTGTGTGTGCTCGTTGGGATTAACGTGCCTTCAATGTTAACCGAACCATGCGCCGCGAAATCACTTTCCAGCATGTAAAATAAAAATGTTGTTTGTTCAGGGATGTATGGAGTGACATTTAAATTCATTCAACAAGGTCTGAAAAGTCAGTGATGAGATTCCAACTGTGAGCATTAATCGAACTTGTGGGAAACTTTAATTCGGCGGGATGGCCTGAAATTGGGTGATCAACCGCATTTGTAAGACTACGGAATTTAGTGGATTGCCTATGATGTCAAAGCCAGTACTTGACGAACGTCTTCCAAAAGTATTATCAATGTGTATACGCAATCGACTGAGTATATACCTCCATATCAATACTTCAACAAGCTGAGATAAAGTCAGTATTATTTGCTTAGATAACTTAGATGGTTTACAAGACTCAATGACTGGATATTAGATTTTTTTACATAATAGATTGACGAAAAATAAGAAACTAAGGAAAATTCCAGAAGGCAATGTAGGAAACGGCAATGAAATTGTTAAAAAAAAAGTAGAAAATCATACATTGTGTACCTGTTCACTGATTTGGGAAGAACGACACGTTGCTACAATCTCTCATATGAGCAACTCGGGAGTCGTTCGCTGACATATTCTGCATTTGCTCAATGAGACTTTAGTACATCCATACGACCTAATATTTTCATCGGAATTGATTACTAAACAGTTGTTGTACTGCAATTGTTTTTACCATCATAAGATATCAGTTCGAAATAGAACAGCAATTGTGAAACCCATCGATAGAGAAGAGAAAACTGAGACCAAGAAGAGTGCTACGATTGAGACGGAAATGTCATATATGTATAGCTCGTGTAATATTAAGATTATATATATGTATAGTGGGCAGTTGGGTCCACTACAGTCCAGGTACAACGCCTAGTAATAGAAACTAGAGTAAGCATGACTCTCGGTACCATCAAATGTTATTAGAAAATCGCTATAAGCCACCAACGACAAACTTTACAATTGATTATTCATGCAATTAACAGAAAGATCGACACTATAGCAATCACAGAATACGAATAAAAATTAGCACTAGAAATTATATAAGTGAATTGACACTCACCGGTTTCTCCCGTTCTCAATGAAACACAAGGCCAAGAGGGTGGAGGAGTATTGTTCTTTCTAACCAATTCTAAACAAATACTGGAAGTTACTATTCCTAGCCCCAGACACAGCATAGAATCAATCCAAGTAGACGTTAAACACGTAAAGTTTCAAATCACACTCGCCTATTATCCTCGCAAGTGCACGATTGCAGATGACCGCGATCAAAACAACACACTCAGCTATGTCGAAACAACACAAAGCAATATTGTGCTTGACACCCCCTTATTTCTGTCATTGATTGGAAGGCAGACGAATGTTATATATTATACCTCCACTACCACCGACCAACCCCAGAACAATTTTGTTGTAGAATAGGTTCATGACCGTAATGGTAAAGACACCTTCAAGAGCAACAATATCATTGATCTTATGTTTAGTGCAGGCGACTCTCGTGTCACCAACGTTTCAGTGAGCGAACCACTCAGAACTTGCGACCATAACTCCGTGTTACGACAGACCTCCATTTCAATACTTCAACAAACGGAGATAGAGTCAGTATTTTTTGATTAGGTAACTTAGATGGTTTACAAGACTCAATGAAGTCAGCGAATATAACCCTCGGACGTGACGTCAATATATTGTTACAAAAAAATGAGCAACAATGTACGAATATTGGACTTGATCATATTCCCCGAAAAAAAAACAGTCAATCAACAGTCAATCGGCCTTGGTAAGGGAGAAGAGAACTGCAGCCTGGAAAGAAATTGGAGAGTGAAAAGACAATAGTCAATAACGGGTGTGATAGGGAAGTAACAGAGTTGTATCCATTCATGAATAAATGTTCAATCCACTTACTTTCACTGCTTTCTCGCGGGTTGATCAATGATACCTTAGAGCGTCAGAATAGAATAGACTGGCGAGTTTTGCTTTGCTTAACTAACACAATCGAGTGAGTTTAAGCAAAACTGTCAACTTTGTAGAGTGAGTTTGATTGACTGGTCGTCAAGTACAACAAAGGTTTACCATCTCCGATGCTATTTAAGTTGCAGCGACGGTTGCCTCTACCACGCCTTCATACTACAAACGTCAGAGCTATCTCTATCTGACGACAACACACAGAGGCCAGTAGGCTCAAAAATGCGACTCAAAATCGTCATTACTCTAAACCAGAAAATTAGTACAGGAGGAAATAGTAAGCGGGCCTGCGATTATTGCAAGAAACAGCAATACGTATGAATTTGGGGGATATTCCTGTCTGCAGCGTCCCGTCGTTTCGTTGTTCACACAGTACAACTATATCCTCCATAAAAAGAGAACAAAACTCTAACTCAGTAAGTAGCAGTCGAAGATTGCTTGCTTATGTTTTAATATCGTGTATCGGGATCAGCATGTCAATGTACTGTATGTTGACAAGCAATTGAGATTGTTTAGTGAACTCTCGCATCCTGGTGTTTTGTCGCAACCTAGACATACCTCCTACCCTTCAAAGTTGTTCAGTTCGTTGGTGGCAGGCTCTAATTTGGTTCATACGATTGGCGGTTATCCAGCGCTGTGTGGATAGAAACGATATTTTTTTAACATTTATAGTAATTGGTTGACAGCGTATCCATTACTGTTCACCTACTTGATAAATATCACCCATCCCTATAGTTTGACAAATGAAGAGGTCCGATGCATACTTAAATTAATAAAGTTCAACAACTATCCCTGTTTAAAAGTGGTTCCTATCACTTTACACCGTTATACTTCACAGCTTCCTCAACTAAATAGGAATCTCGCAATCCGTTTCACAACACTCTATTTGTATGGCACCGTTCTTGCATCTTAGCTGCGCCAGTGTGCCTTTCACTTATTGGGCTTAATTGATATGTCGACATTAGACGCGTCGCTCTAAGGGCACAGGTTCAGTCTATCAGAACGACTGTGCGGTTCCCACCTTAGCTTGGTTCCCACAGCTCGCCAAAATATCCGCCAATAGAATTGCTCTCTGGTTTCCGTCGCTTGATATGCGACATGGAATTATGACGCAGTGGATTGTAGTATGACAAGGTGTCCGTGAAATGCAATTATAGCGAAAAAAACATTTCTAAACCATAAATCTATTTCGGAACCTAAATAATTATTCGTCAATAAAAATGAAATGCTAAGTGAAGAGTGTTACGCAAAATGTAGATATAGTACAATGATATATGTAAACGACCCCCTGAAATGAAACGTATAGTAAAATATGATTGAAGAATATGTTAATAGTAATAGTGAAGGAGAGGTCAATGCGAATAAAAGAGACAAGAAAGATAAAAAGGTTTATTATTTGATTGATTGTATGGGTAATGACATTCTTGATTGTGATTGTGCTATATTTAGGAACTAATTAAACACAGTTATGGTAGAGGTTCGTAGAATACGGAGCACAATGCGAAATTGGTCTGGTTTCCCATACAAAATTGCACCAGCGTTGGAACAAATGCCTCAAACCAAGACCGGTAAAAAACGACGAACATGGGCGTATCTCGACGATAATACTCACGCACTTGAAAATACGAAACGGCAGTCGACCGGGGCGACAATTATTACTACACTAGCTGGTACCACTCGTGTTACGCAACATGGTAGTTTGACCCACTGAGCTCTTCCGCAACCGCTGGTCGACCGAGGCCAATGCGGGTCCAGTTCAGAGCCATGATGCGGCTGTTGTATCACTTGCTACTAAAGCAGCGGCAAACGACTGTTCGCCCGTGGCCCGCCGTTTTAGCGGTGGCCTGAGCGTCACTAGCGTACGTCATTTTTGAGCCGATGTTGAACGGACTTCAAGAATCTTACAACAACAAAAGCAACCAAACCTAGGAGCAGAAATTTGGTCTTCCCAAGTTGGCTTCCTGCGAGAAAAAATCATCACATCCCACGCTTGAACATACCTCCTCCTGTTTGCCCTCTGGCCCAGAAGGTCGTGTGGCGGGCCCTCTCCGACTTCGCTCCATAACGTCTCTTGCTGTTCTGCTCCCCATGTTACTTCAACAGTGCCTGGCCCCAGTTTCATGTCGCTCCTCGATCTCCCTCGAATTTGACCAACAAGACGCTGCGACCGTGAAGAAATCTTGACACATTCGGTCACATTCGAGCTCGCCGCCAAAAAACAGAAAATGTCCCTGTTATCGATTGGAGAGTGTGAGGGGCTGGGAGGGGGTTTAAGATTAAGCGAATTTGGAGCTCCCTGTGCTTGTGGACAATGAAATTTACCCTTATGCTTTTGCGGAAATGGTTACAGTGGGCCACCCACACGTGCTACAGACAAACCAAGACTCCTTTCGGTAGGAAAAGAGTTAAGGCGGCTTTTCCAGATCACAAAGCAATTCACTGAATGAAATATCAACTTATGGTCACTCAATCATCATCTTTATGAGCTGCTATTGGCAAGACGACCCCTTTCCAAAGTCATTGACATTTTCACGAATACTTATTGGGCAATAAATCCTCGTGCCACACGTATTTTACAAATTAGGGCGGCTTTTTCAGATCACAAACCATGACGCCTGTATCCTCGACGCCTCCGTTCATTTTCTTTGTACACGGTTACGTCACTACTGTCGTCACTACCCGCGTTGACGTTAAGGCCAGTTGTTCAAATACGTGCCTCCCTTCCCGCAACAAGTAACAGCGACATGAACAACGCCAACGATTCGCATTTCGTTACACCCTTTCCCGTTCAAAAAATCGTCAGACCCCGGCTGCATTTTCCTCCAGACGTCCCACCGTCTGCGTGGATACACGACATCAACTCTCGCTTATCGAATCTGTGATTCCCGTATCGCTGTTGACGATCGCTTGAATTAATCTATCTATTCATCCGGCGCTGGTCGTCGTTCCAGGTTTTGCATTAGGTAGGGCACCCTTTGATCGAATTGGTCGGTGTGTAGATTCGAACGTTTCCTTCAATCCTTTTCGAATGAATTCACTCACATTATATCTAATTGAACCTCACGAAAAACGATCGTTTGGTTGGTCGCGTTGAATATTCCTTATATTTGTATGAATGGTCTGAATCCTCGCTGACCTGGCGGCGCACTCGGGCGGCTGTCTCCGTTTTTTTTTTATGTTGGTAAACACAAAATGATGTTAGTTAAGCGTTATCATTGTGGTGATTCTAATCCATCTATTTCGTTTACGCGTGGAAACGCCCTCACTTCTTTTACACATCAGTAGTACCTCTCGCGTAGCCCCAGTCACGATGATCGCTTGCTGCCGCTCGTTACTTACAAGGCTCACATATAAGTTATGAATTTATCTCCGCGTTTCATGCCTGCATTTCTCTGCTTGAATTGATTTTGATTATGATACAATTCACTCATTTCACATACACGTTAGTAAATCTTCGTCCAATGAATTGTATCGATAAATCCCTTTGCTTATACTAACCCTGACCGTTTTACGAGTAAAGTGTATCGTCTTGAAATAACTCGCCACAAGTAAAAGGGGTGTCAGGATATTTTACCTTTAATTTGCTTACTCTATAACTTGTTTAAATATTGTATACTCTAATTTCTACTGTGCCGTAGGTTGTATCTAGGTTCTACGGTAACGATGTGTGTGCCATCTTGCATCTCGTCCTTGGGTATCAGTTGTTCGCATCGGTAGTGGAAAGGGGTCTCCATGCACGCAAATATGTTATTTTTAGTCGGTTAAAATGAACGTATTTATCTTTCCGAGGGTAGGTGCTTACAATCTTTACGTTGGTGACGTTTTCCTCTGTGACATGGTACGGTTCATTGTACAGCGTGGGTCACAACGCCTCCTCATCCGGTTGATCGGTCTCGTTGCGCCTAGCGCTATCTTCTAATTCCTTACCACTATCTCGCGCAGCTGAGCAGACTTCCTGTGAGCCGACTCAGATTTTTCCTGGACCGTTTTGAACGACTGATGAAACCTCATCGTGGCTACTGCGTAATTTCTGTCAGGGAGTAATCTACAAGCGTGTTTGAATCAGTTTTACGAGGGAGGTGTCAGCGTCCCTGCCGTGGAACGGAAATAATGGAATTTTGTGGAATGTCGACTGGTATGATGTGTTGATTGACAGTGTAGCTCATAGAAGACTTTGATCCCACGCGCCACGATCCTGAGACAATTATCACGCTTGGTATTCGTTTCCACGTTTTTAGAGATATGTCATTCCATTGGGGGCTGGATGGTGTGACGTGGTAGGGTGCCATTCAATTGTAAGGTGTTCGCTGAAGATCCTGAATAGGCTTGAAAAACATTCTGATCCTCGATCTGAGAACACGGAACGAATCGTTCGTAAGTGGCCATGTACTTGTGAAGGGCCTTGGTGACTTCTTCCAAATATTTTGTCCGCAAAGGGTACGTGAAGTGATCAACAACGGGCAGCACGTACCGGCATCCACAGTCACTGGTTGGCAACGCTACGAGATCAAGTCTCACACGATCTAGCGGTCGGGTTATCTGGGGGGAAATCCCCACGTGTGCCACGATGTTGTTATGATGTTTACGCTTCTGACAGGGTAATCAAGTCTTCACGTAATTTTACAGATCCACGGTCATGTTTAGCCAGAACCATGACAGTGAATCCGAATCGCGTGTTTGAATCTGAATCTCTGTCGCGCGTTTCCATAGGTAAGGGAATCCCTGGCGTGCTGCAGCACCACTGTCGTGTGCCAGTGCTATTGCTGCTCCAGTTAAAGATGCCGGTACTATAATGATCTCCTTCACTCGGCTCGGCTTGGTAGTTTGTGATCGTTTGTACGAAATGTTCTTTTTGCTAAATAAAACTCTGGTTTCCTTGCAAGTGTGGGCACAGTGACGGTATCGTTCCCTTCCAAGTATTTGACTACTGGACCCCAACCTTGGTCGGAAAGGTGTTCCGTTCGTAGATTGCGGTCTCGAATGTCTCCGCATGTTGTTGCTTGGCCTCGTTCCCTCTTATGGCGGTCAGAACGAACACCGTCCCTTCACACTAAGCCGTGTCTTTATTTAATGAAATCCATGACAGTGCGTCAGAAACATGATGTCGAACTCGTACAGCATCTTCAGTCGTAAAAAGAGCAATGAAATCGTTCATAACAAAAACCACCACATGAGGCCTCTGCAAAGAACATCAGTTAAGTAGAGGAGTTCTACCAAAGGTCCTGAGACGTAAAAACAAGCATTACGGAGAGAAAATTGATGCTGACGCCAACACTAATGTTTTTTTCTGCAAAATTATTAGCAAAATAATTAAGATCTGGTATAAGTGCTCATGAAAACGATCGCTGATGACTAAGAACAAATGACTCTCGAATGAGTGTCCTACTGAACAATATTTCTGTTTTGAATGTACGTTAGAGAATCCGAATAAGCTGAATCCTCAAGATATCATAGCGAAAAGACAAATGAAAGCCCTCAGCAGTGGAATAAAATGTACCCTAACAAAGTTAATAAATTTATCAATAAATTGAAAGTCTCAAATGATGATCACATAATACTGAAAGAAACAAGGTAATCGTCGAACCCGTTTCAAAAATTGCCTCACAATGTCTCATGCAAATGTCACTTGCCTCTCTAAATGAGAAGATGTCAACGACACTCGATGATTGAGATCACAGAATTGCATAACATCGTACTGTACTTTGAGACGCACAACATCGGTCTTTGAGACGCACAACATCGATCGGTCTTCGAGACGCACAGCATCGGGCTTTGAGTCAGCGTATGATCTGTTAAAGGTCCAGCCCTTTTTCAGGATATTCGTAAGCGACCTTGAACATTCAAAAGTTTGCAGATGTTTCTACGTATAATATGTTATAAACTAAGGCAATTTCATATTCAGACACTGATTTGGTTTGCCTCAAGTATCATCGCAAATGCTATTTTATATTTCAACTCTTCCCATTCTTAATCCTTTACAACATATAATACACTGCTAGATGATATTATACTATTTTTGGGCATTCTACGCCAGAAGAAACGCCCTACTATTACGAGAAAAACCAGTTATTGAGGTAAAATTACTGTTCGTGTCTTATGACACTTGCAAAAACTTGTAAACAGCTGCTAATAATAGCTTTCAAAAGTCACTCAGCCCTGTGCCGCAATACGGGAGGATCGAATATACGGTGGTTTTAGTTTCCATATCGTTTCCTTGCACCAGTTTGTGTTCTTCTGAACTCGGTGTCAATGTCACTCCCGTTCTTTGTTGGCCTCCTGTAGGCTGCTCAACGTTCTGCGTTGACCTCCTGGGGGCTGCTCAACGATTTGTTCGGGTAAGACATCTTGATTCGGATGTGTTAAACTCTGGCTGCTTCATTAAGAACTAGTGTTTTGTTCATGCTTAACAGCCGAGTTTGTTATGCAGGGGCGTCACGTTATCTCTCAACTGATAATTTCCATTGTGACCACCGTTTGCGTGAATTTCAGGAAGCATCGACTATCGTGGTGCATCGTTCTCTAACAGATTTTCCATAAGTTCGGGCAGTAGTTTAAATGAGAAATAACAGAACATTGACAACGAGATTGTTCGATGTAAAATAGAGTTGCTCTATACCACATGATGTTCATAGGTCATATTGAGATCTAGCCAAGCTACCAGACATTTGACACTTTGACTAAAGGGATTTGGGCGTCGATACAGTCGACGATGAAATGGTTGGAAACTTTACATGTGATGGTATCGGATTTCAGGATAATGCACTTGTATTCTTAGCATCAACTTTGGCCCACTAGAATCATACAAATTATGCAAAGGGGTCAGCGCTCATGCAAATTTCATCTGCTTACATAACTTGATTGCCGGTTAAACGAACAAAATAATGAGCATCATCAGCATACATCGGTATTGTTGCGCAGTCAACCTGAATTCTACAACCGATGTCATTTACAAAGCGGAGGAAGCGAATATGTAAGATAATTTTTTCCTGTGGAAATAAGAAAATAAAATGGTATCGGTGAGGAAACAATCTATGTTTATCACAGAGACGATGGGAGATAATCTGTTTATCACTGAGGTAAAGACGATTTCAATCCAATCGGTTTGAATGTTCAGTTGAGAGCTTTTCAGTATTGTGTCGTGTTGTGAATTATCAAAGGCTTCAGAGAGGTCTGAGAGGACGAGCAATGATAGAGTTCGGTCAGTTTATTTGCGAATGAGTTCTAAACTATCGATTAGCGCGTCTTCGGTAGATGTCCGACGGTCTTTACGTACTGACTGTCGTTAACCTGAAATTCATCCTTCGCAAGTAGTCCAGGTGATGCAAGGGTTCGTTCTACTGTGAGGTAGGTATCTAGTACAACTTTTCCCCTGTCGCAAGTGGACATTTCGCCGCCCTTATCGTCGTGAAGGCCTACTTCTGGCAGCGATGCATCGCAGGCAGACGAATAAATCTTTAGTTTCGTTGTAATATTATAGTAGGTGAATGTCTTTTGGATTATCGGGACAATATTGGAAGCTAGTGGAAATATTCACAATAAAATCGTAAGTAGTCGATAATTTTCTTCTGCATCCGTTTCTCGTTTTTACAGGAGATGCCATGCCTAGCTCCCCATTCATAAATTAACCACTGAGGTTGAATTTGGGCGATTAGC
>SDVV010004767.1:0-19865 GCA_016164225.1 Gammarus roeselii
TAAAGATCACCGCCTTCACCGAGAATCGAACACGGGACAGTCTGGTGACTGCCTGGGTGCATACCTGTACACCAAGACGGCATAAAAAGATGGACAACCTGCTGTCCGGGTCATGTGTTCCTCGGTGGTCTTTAAGTGACAGCCACGCAGTAACTGTTTACAGTACGCCGTAGAGGGAAATGACCGTTTTAAATTGAACTGATAAATGAACAGTAAAGGAAGTGTTATTATCATCCTCGCACAACACTTGGCTACCTGTAATAATAATACTAGCAAATGCGTGTCGGTGGTTTACTTACGACGCCGTAAATTTGTGATGGGATCGGCTGGTCCAGTCCTACGTCAATCGTAGTAATGAATATGTTATATAACCATAGTTTTGTGTAGTTAAAATTAAACTTATACATCAGACCCAAGTACCCGATTGCCAAGGAGGAACATAATCGAAACGTAGATATTCTTACAAGCTCGGCTATTGCATGTGATGAAACCTCCAGCAAACCTGTAGGGTCCCTTTCCGCGGCACCGACCATATACCATAGACCAGTATCACAGACCAGTACCACATACTAGTACCACAGACCAGTCAGTATCACGGGTTTTTGGAGGCACTGTTGGAGGCTTAGGAAGCATGTCAATCAACACCTTTCGTTTGTCTGATGGTTGCTGATGTTGTTCTAGTTGATTCATTTAGCGCACTACATTGCTAGAAGGCAGATGTTATAGGAAACAGAACAGTAATGTTTGTATGCCTTAAAATTGCCTTAGTGATTAGCAAATAGTTTAGTACGAGTAATGATTACAATATTACAAATTAAAGTGCAATGTTTGATACGGAGCTTCTGGTAACCAACAAGGCGGTTCCAGTTGCAGATTGCAGCCTGAATAGAGAAGATGGCCTCATTTAGGTCAACCTCGACTCTGTATGGATCAAAGCTGAATGATATAATGATGCACCGCAAATAATCTTCTTGCGACTATGGTCACCCTAGTCTCATCTGTGAACAACAATGAAGTCCCCTCTGACGGGATTTGCTTCCTTTGGCAGTGGCCTTGGTTTTCACCCTCTGTAGGAGACACGTCAAGATCAGGCAGCCTTGGAGATCGCCTCCGTTGCAATACATGAATACCGTTTTGTTCATACCTCCGTCCGAAAGAAATGATGACAAAGCTCAACTCTCTTTACCATCGAAATTTCACAGTAATCCAACTTTAGTATTTGATCGCGATAAAAAGTCCACCTATTCTATGAATAACTCTATTTTCATTTCCCAATTTAATGTATCGTGCTTTATAAACGACCAATTAGATGAACTTCTGCGAAAAAATCAATTTCAATATGAACCATTTATTCGGAAAACACTGTGGACGAAGCTGAGAACAATGGGCGTTGCCCTAAGAGACAATATCCCTTGCCATGAGAGAACTTGATCAAACTTCAATAAGAAATAAATCAACATTTCATAATTATTCGAACATTATTTGATCTTTTTTTCCATCGGGCACCATCGGCATATTTTATTTTGTTTTGAATTGTTAACGTAACAATATAATAAGCAGATCGCAGGAGCATCATCGTCGTTATTTCGTTGCCGTTCGCATGTTGTTCGTTCTCTACGTGCCCATCAGACATTGATTATTTGATACAATAATATTTGCTACATTCACTTATGCAATTACGAACATCCGTTCAAATATTTGCGAGTGTGAAGATATCCTATTTTTATCATGAAATCTATTGTGCAATCTACCCGCTGCTTGGTTTGGTGGTGGAATCTGTTTGATTTAGAAAAAATCCTAGTTGAAAACCTGTAAAGATCTAACCTGTCACTGATTTGTTCGAACTTATTAGTATTCGTATACAGACCACCGTTTTCACAGATCACCGCTTATACAGACCACCGCTTATACAGATCACCGCCTATACAGATCACCGCTCATACAGACCACCGCTTATACAGACCACCGCTTATACAGACCACCGCTTATACAGACTACCGCTTATACAGAACACCGCTTGTACACACCCCTCTCATACAAACCACCACTTGAACACACCCCTCTTATACAGACCACCGCTTATACAGACCACCGCTTATACAGACTACCGCCTATACAGACTACCGCTTATACAGACCATGTTGCTTATACAGACCACCCACCGCATATTCAGACCACCACTTGGCATTCCCCAATTTTTCAGTTAATACAATAATCATATTGTGTGGTGATTTCAATTTCAATTCTAGTCGATCGACTTGAACTTTCACAAATGCATGAGGTTTTGAACCATCCCTAATAACCCATTTGCAAGTTTCCTTAGCTTGATCAAATGTGTTGAATATTTTCTCCCAGCAATGGCCTCCTATCGGGTGTTGTTGACTATGACTTATCTGATCAATTCTCTTGTTCCTCTACGGATCAGGTTCACAATAATGATCATAGTTGCTCTCCTAGACCATTTGACGATGATAACTATGTGGACGATTTCGTTAGATGGAATTTGATTAAATGTATGCTCACCCAAGTAATGCTCGTACACTTCCGTTGGAAAAACTCTTTAGATTTTATTTTGGTATCAGGGAACGAAAAAAAGATCCCCGGTGGTTTACTTCGTACTTGAAATTGGTTACATCAACGGTACACAGATTATACATATTGTTGAACCATGGTTTGGTGACACGCAGATAATTTAATACTCAGCACCTTATATTACGCAAGTTGTTAATAATGGCACACAACTGCCTAGCAATAACATCCTGTTCAAAGCACCTAATGACTCATGGAAACATGATCTTCCACAAGGAAATGTTGGGTTGACGTGCTTTTTTTTTTTACATTTAATGTTTTTTTTATGACTGTTGTTCATATTAAATCCTTTCCTGTTATTCCTCGACATAATACATTTGGAATGGGGGTCCCTTAACAAATATTTCGACACGTGACTCAAAACAGAGCTGAATTGGACTTTACATTGATCAGGCTAGTCAGAGAGGTAGGTGATTGGGGTTTGATATATGCTGTGTCGAACAATCCTACCACCGATGCTCTCTTATCATTGAATGATTTCTTAGGTAACTCTCGTTTCATACAGTTAATCATCTATCAATAGAATTCTTTGTACAATTCTTCGTGATAAATTTAACGAAAACCGTATCACTCACACACTGGTCATTGATACATAAAATACATGTAAGTTAGTAGCTATAAGTGATACTTTGAGTAATTTTTTGGGGGTCCCACGAGTACCCCTCCCCCTTCGACAAAAAGTTGGTTGTGCTCCTGGATATAGTGATACAAGGAGCAATTTTTTTTTCTCGGCTAATGTGATTGTTATGAAGTATGTTATTTCTTAGTGTGTCCGACTTAGTCGCTGTATATCTCGGACATTGTAGTTGTATGTTAAGACAAATCACTCATGTTGTCAAGTTAATTACTGTAAGCACATAGAGAAACACCCGGGAGGGGTGGGGAAGAGGGTAGGGGATAAGGAGAGGGGAGGGGGTCAGGCGTCTAAGTGATACGAAACGCAATTTTTTTATTCGGCCAATGTTATTGTTAGGATGTATATTATTTTTTAGTTTGACCGACTTAGTCGATTGGACCTTATACTTGTTGGTTCATTTAGTTCTATTTTGGTCAATTGCGTTTGGGTCTGTAACCACATAGAGACAATTACTCAAGTGGGTATCAATTTAGCTATGACAATTAGCGATTTTATCTCGAGATGTGTGGTCGTTACGAGTTTTTGAAAGAAAATGACGGTATATATTAGGACGGGCTGATAGTATAGGATACATTTTCATAGGGTACTTTTTATATCGTATTATATAGTTTCACAGGCCCTCCAGTTATTTCAATGGTTTTTATATTGATCGCACGCATTTGTTATATCATAAGGAATAGAATCTTTTATAATGCTTCTATTTCGTTTTCAATTGTTTTTTGTCTTTATTACTGAGGTGCATACGTGGTATTTTATGGCAAAATTCGATATTTATTGTGATATCCCCTTGTATGGATATATTTTCAGATACATTTAGTGAAGCGCACATTCACTCACGATTTTTTCAGATGAATTTTTCTGTGGATAATCGGACAACATTTTAATTTATACGTAATTTATTTATAGTTTAAAATACATTGCTTTACCTATTTTTTTTCATGCTATCGACATTTTTATTATGAACCGTCATATTACGTCTGGGGTTACAACGATGTACGTTCACGCATATACGATACATATTACAGGTGGACAATCAAACATGGTTAATTATATATTTATTTGATTTACATGGAAACATTTACATTGTTTTTAGGGATCGCATGCACTACGTTTCAATGCACATTTTCAATACATTTTTAGGTGGACAATGAGACAAGTTTATTATTATAAATTATCTATATTATTTGAATAAGAGCTTCAAAATATTTTTACATTTTATGAACATTTACATGATAAAACCTGTTGATGTGGACGTGCTTTCATCATTTCATGTAAAAGTATACTCGTAAGGTATTATTTTCTGCCACAAGCACTGAACGATGTGGATTTTATTGTAAGTTATTAATTGTGGTATGTATACTTAGTAAATGATCGCTTGATTGATGTTGAATTTGTATTGTTATCGGAATTTTGAATAGTTATCTCATCCAGTTATAGAAATTTGGGATATTTAAAATTTGCATCTTCCACACTATTTCAGACATAATTGGTAGGTTGTTGCATCATTGTGGTATTTGTCCACGCGCGCACACGCACATGCCTGCAAGCGTGCGTTTGTCACCGTAGCATGGTTTCAGTGTGTCACAAGAGATGCTGTAGACTTGTGCTTTAGCTTCTGTTTGGACCTGATGAGATATATATGTACTGTAGCTTAAGTAGCTGTGTACAACTTCAATTAGCCTAATATCTATCACATTTTGAACGTAAGGCACGAGGCGTTTAGTGCAGTTCAATGCTAATCATTCGAGTTAAATTTTGGATATTGCAAACAAAGATTTATTGGATATATTATTTATTGATATTAGATTTTGACACATTTATAATTATATATACACGGAATATCATTTATACGAAAACATAAATATTCACACTGAAAATTTGACTTGAGCATCTTGACGAAACATAAGTACGTATATAGCTCTATAGACGTACATGCGTACATACATACATACATACACAGTTGTTCGACAAAGCGAGTGATGATAGGCCTAAAGATAAGTAATGACTTCGACCTCCCTCTCTTGTGTTATTTTGATCATTGGTAGCAGTGACACTCTGTGGGTTCTTTATCAATGAGGTGCATTTATTCCTCACCTGAAGCTGTCGACTCGTCATATCGGTGTAGGATTTATCTTCTAGGTGTGGTTTTTTCTCTAATCTATTGGGTTCTAGACTAACGCCCATAGTACACATTTTAGATAAACGGCGACCTATGGGAGAAGTGTATGCAATACTTGCAATCCTATCCTTGCAATCAAAACTTTGTTTTTAGTCTACAACGAGCTTTTTGTGGACGCTATTTTTTTTAACTGTTACAAGTTTATGACATTGAATCGTTTCAGGGTTCTTCTTGCTATTGCCAACATTACCATTCATTATATTCCCGCAGATATCCGATATATACACAATTCTCCTAGCACTCAAACGTTTGAGACATGATTCTCTCTCCTCATGTTTCACTATCAATAATTTAGAAACAAAGTCGGATATACATTTGATTTTATTATGCAATTTCACACGTCTTATACATGACACCCTTTCATTACCCCATTTGATAATTCGGTTTCCTTCAACTTCAGCAGGTTTTTCATCACATGACATATCCTCGATATCACTATCACACATTTCAATATCACTGTAACTGATATCCATTCCACTGAAAGTATCTCATGCTTTCCCCTTATTTTCATTATTTTCAATTTCGGCTAAGGATTGGGTATACTCCTCCTATTTCATCCGATCTTCATACGTTCCACGTTTTGTTGTTACTGGCATCGCGCATTCATTTCTGTTCGCACCCTGTTGAGCGTCGTCTATATCAATATTTTGGATACCCAAGTCCGGATTATTATGTTCTATCAACACACACGTAGCATCCTTAGAGCTTGTACTTTTTGCCCATTTTAGGAGTATCATATTCAAGATAATGCTGTCTCTTCAGATGTTGCCAAAACCCGAACGTGGAGCTTGATTTGCTTAATTTAATCTTCACATTGCAAATAACACATACCCCGGCATTTATCGTTCAGATACAATTCTGCCATATCGAACTGGGCGACATCCTTCTTCCCCGAAAGCGGACCGCTATCTGAAAGAGTACAGATATGAGTCCAATTTTATAAATACAGGATCGTTAGCGTCACTGCGTTGGCTCATGTATGGGGCACCATAAAGGCATCTACACACATTTTGTGCAAAATGGGTTACCAATCACTGCCAGATGCATAATACCTAGGCAACCAAACCTAACCTAACCAACTTAACCATAAATTATGTGTTATCGATAGAGATTTGTCATGCATTTTATCACGGTTTGATACCGTCATATGCTGGGATATGCTGGTATAATGTAGGTGTATTCACGGTTTGATTTCGCCGTATGCCGGCATATGCTGGTACAATGTAGGCGTATTCACGGTTGATGTTCGTATAATGTAGGTATTTACACACATTTTATGCAGAGGGTTACCATACACTGCCAGATGCATTAGTACCTACGCAGCCTAACCTAACCTAACCCACAGAACAACATCTCTCGCTTTTGTCACAAGATTTTCAATGTGCATCATTTTCATGGTAAGTTATGATAAAAGAACTAATCATCCTATCCTAACCTAACCTAATCAACTTACCCATTAATTATCTGTCATCGTTCGAGATTCTTCATGCTTACATAAAAAAATTCAGTGTTTTCAGGATTAATGCATAATAAATAGCTCCACATGTCTCTACATTTGATCAATCCTTTGCAGTTTGATACGCACATCCAATTCTGATCTAGTAAATCATCAAAAACCTAACCTAACCTAACCTATCTTATATACGGTATTAGGTCAATGTTTTATACGATGCATAACACGTATCTCCACTTGTCTCTACATTTGATCTATCCTTTCCAGTTTTGATACGCACTTACAATTTAGATCTAGCAATTTCCATCTGTTTTTATATATAATTCATCATTGTTTGATTGTTATAGCTTTTTTTTACAAATGATTCTTGATTTTTCTTGGTTTGATACAACTCTAAATCAGTTCCGCATGATATTCACACCCATCAAAAACCTAACCTAACCTAACCTAACCTTATGTACGGTTTTTAGTCATTGATAAATACATATTAAGCCCTCACTCCACACGATTATTCATAAAACTTGCACCTAATTATTTCTACTGCGTGGTCAATCTCGTGTTAAACATGTTATCAAAGAGGACATATTTCAATATTAGATGAATTGAATGTTACACGTATTTCATAGTTGTTTCCACCATCATACAAACAAACACTTCATCTCATATTTGGTCAACCAGATTTACTTCAATTTCTCCTAGCACTTCATCCCCTGACGACTTTCACAGTTGATTTGCCCTTTTCTTTCCAATAATTTTCATACTCTTTACGATGATTGCGTTGCAAATGTCTCCACACGTTACTCGTGGATTTATGTTTATTCATTTTATTCTTTCTGTTATAGTTTACAGACCCCCATCACCCCATTACTTTCGAACAGTCGACAACACAATCTATAACCCATCCTTCCACTGAGTATCCTACCGACTTCAACAATTTCGATGTTACCTCCGACCGTCGCAATATGAGCAATTTCATCGCTTTACCTTTGAGTTTTAGGATGTAATAAGCAATTGATATGAAATAGACGTAGTTTTATTAGTTTTTTATTAGTAATAATTACAGATAGTGCTGACATCATCAATGACATCTAACTTGTTTTTTTCGATCTCAGCATGGCTCGCACAACCATCCATACCCATATTCATGAAATTTCAGTTTTACGATTTCTATACAATTTGAAATTTAAAATTTCAATAAAATTAGAAAAAAAGTCAGCGCCTGGACAAAGTCAAATCAATCTGTTGATGTGATAACTTGTCTACTACAGAAAGATCAGAGCGTCGATTTTTTTTTAATTTATATTGAAATTTAAAAGTTTAAATTTGTATTGAAATTTAAATTATGTTATATATTTTTTTTACTCATGTACACGTACGTACGCTAGAATATAAGCATGCACGTACGTATAGAGCTCTATAGACGTACATACGTACATACATACATACACAGTTGTTCGCCATAGCAAGTGACGATAGGCCTAAAGATTTACAAAAAGCTTGCAATCGCATTAGAATAGCAAGCTGTATGACGTGGTTGGAGTCAGTGTTCCGAAGAGAACAAGCGGAGATGGACGGATCATCCTCAAATCGACGACAATGAATGTTCAAGTGGCAAAAATTAGTTTACGTGTTAGGAAAGAAGAAATTTCCGAAGATGATATGAGTCGGATCGGACAAATATTGACTATTGGTGAAAATACCAGTTATCTCAGATTGGGTCAAACAAGAATCAAAAGAGTGGGTATTAATATTCATATATGGATGAGGGAAAAAGAAAGTGGCTTTGGGTTACTGACATCGACGGGTTTCAGTCGTATGCAACAAAGTTCAAGGGAAATACGAAAACAACTCTCAAAATTGATATGATCCGAGTGGAAAATTATCATAACTGTAATAAAGTTGAGATATTGGGCAACGGATTTATCCTAAGAACCAAAAAAATCTGGAACGTTTGCAGGAATTCACCATTGATGAAAAACAGAATGGCATTGAATTTGAGAAGATTCGAATAATTAAGGTCCATGAAGAAGAAGAAGAACTACATTTGTGGATACAAGAGCATGGAACAGCCTTCGGTATTCCCAACAAAGATATGCTGGATTATATGATAGATTTTGAGAGGAAACTGAAACATCGGGAAAATGGGTATGGATGGTGGTACGAGCCATGCTGTGATCGAAAAAACGAATTATATGTCATTGATGACGTCAGCACTATCTTTATTTATTACTAATAAAAAACTAATAAAACTACGTAAATCTTAAATCAATTGTTAATAATATAATGAAGTTCAAAGGTTAGGTGATGAAATTGCATACATTGCGTCGGTCGGAGGTAACATCGAAATTGTTGAAGTCGGTAGGAGAATATGTTTCAAGGGATGCAACGTTACCCATAAATCTGTTTCGGGGTAAATGCGGTATAAGTGTGACAGAGTGGTGAGATATAAAATCAGAGTCCGATGAGAATATAATCAGTCAATATTGAGATTCTGTTGTGGAAGGATAGGTTATAGCTTGAGTGGTCGATAGTTCGAAAGTAATGGGGTGATGGGGGTCTGCAAGCTTTGCCAGAAAGAAATAAAATTGAATAAAAATAATTCCACGAGTAACGAGTGGAGACATTTGAAACGCAGTCATCGTGATGGGTATGAAAATTATTGGAAAGAAAAAGGCAAATCAAGTGTGCAAGTAGTCAAGGGATGAAGTGCCAGGAGATATTGAAGTAATGTGGTAGACCAAGTATTTACGATGATGGAAACAACTATCAACTACGTGTAACATGCAGTTCATCTAAGATTGAAAATCTGTTTTCTCTGAAAACATATATGACTCGAGATTGACCACGAAGTAGAAATAATTAGGTGGACGTTCTATGAATAATCGTGTGGAGGGAGGGCATCATATGTATATAACAAGATATGTATATAACAAAGACTAATATCCATACACAAGGTTAGGTTAGGTTAGGTTAGGTTTTTGATGGGTGTGAGTATCATGTGAAACTGGTTTTGATTTGTATACAATATGAAAAAAAATCAAGAATTATATGAAAAGAAAGCCATAACATTCAAACAATGATGTATTATATATGTGAACAGATGAAAATTGCTAAATCAAAATTGGAAATGCGTATCAAAACTGGAAAGGATAGATTAAAATGTAGAGACAAGTGGAGATATGTGTTATGCGTCGTATAAAACATTTACAGAATACCGTACATAAAATATGTTGGGTTAGGTTAAGTTTTTGATGATTCACTAGACCAGAATTGGATGTGTGTATCAAACTGCAACGGATTGATCAAAATGTAGAGACATGTGGAGATATTTGTTATGCATTAATCCTAAAAACACTGAAAATCTTGTGTGAGCATGATGAATCTCGAACGATGACAGATAATTAATGGTTAAGTTAGTTAGGTTAGGTTAGGACAGGATGATTAGTTCTTTCAACATAACATACCGTGAAAATGATGTACATTAAAAATCTTGTAACAAAAGCGAGGGATTTTTTTCTGTGGGTTAGGTTAGGTTAGGTTGCGTAGGTATTAATGCATCTGGCAGTGTATGGTAACCCTTTTGCATAAAATGTGTGTAAATGCCTACATCATACCGACATCAACCGTGAATACGCCTATATTATAGCAGCATATGCCGACATATGGTGGGATCAAACCGTGAAACAGCTACATTTTAAAAGCATAAATCTCGATAGATGACATGAAAAATCTCTATCGATGACACATAATTCATGGTTAAGTTGGTTAGCTTAGGTTAGGCTGCCTAGGTATTATGCATCTGGCAGTAAATGGTAACCCATTTTGAACAAAATGTGTGTAGATACCTACATGGTGCCCCATACATTAGCCAACGCAGTGACGCTAACGATCTTGTATGTATAAAATTGGAATCATATCTGTACTCATTCAGTTCAGATAAGATTCAGTTCGATATGGGAGTAACTTACAAAAAAAAAGGAAAATGCAGGGGTATGTGGTATTTGCAATGCGGAGATAAAATTAAGCAAATCAAGTTCCACGTTCGGGTTTTGGCAACATCTGAAAGGACATCATTATCTTGAATATGATACTCTTAAAAATGGGCAAAAAAGCTCTAAGGATGCTACGGGTGTGTTGATAGAACATAATAATCTGGACTTGGGTATCAAAAATAATGATATGGACGACGCTCAACCGGGTGCGAGCAAAAGAAAGAGCGATGCCAGTGACAACAAAACGTGGAACGTATAAAGATCGGGTGAAATGGGGGGAGTATACCCAAACCTTAACCGAAATTTGAAATAATGAAAATAAGGGGAAAACGTGGGTTACGGTCAGTGGAATGGATATCAGTGATAGTGATATTGGAAAATGTGATAGTGATATCGAGGATATGTCATGTGTAGAAAAACCTGCTAAAGTTGAAGGAAACAGAATTATCATATATGGTAATGAAAGGGTGTCAAGTATAAGAAGTGTAAAATTGCATAATAAAATCAACTGTATATCTGACTTTGTTTCCAAATTATTGGTAATGAAACATGAGGAGAGAGAATCATGTCTCAAACGTTTGAGTGCTAGGAGAATTATGTTTATTTCGGATATCTGCGGCGATATAATGATTGGTAATCGGGGGAATATCAAGAAGAAACCTAAAACAATTCGATGTCATAAACATGTAACAGTAATTAAAATTAGCATAAACAAAGTTTTGGTTACAAGGATAGGATTGCAAGTATTGCATACACTTTTCCCAGAGGTCGCCGTTTATCTAAAATGTGTATCAAGGGCGTTGGTCTAGAACCCAATAGATCAGAGAAAAAAAACATACCAGATGATAAATCCTACACCGGTATGACGAGTCGACAGCTTCAGGTGAGGAATAAATGCACCTCATTGATAAAGAACCCACAGAGTGCCATTGCTACCAAGGAGCACGATTACTTCCATAACACGTAAACTAAGTTTTGCATTTGAACATTCATTGTCGTCTGTTTGAGGATGATCCGTCCGTCTCCGCTTTTTCTCTACGTAACACTGACTCCAACCACGTCATACAAATTGCTATTATAATGCGATTGCAGGATTTTTGCAAATTTTTAGGCCTATCATCACTCGCTTTGTCGAACAACTGTGTATGTATGTATGTACGTATGTACGCCTATAGAGCTGTCTACGTACTTATGTTGCGTAAGATGCTCATGGCGAATTTTCGGTGTGAATAGTTATGTTTTCGTATGACTGATATCCCGTGTATATATAAATATAAATGTGTCAAAATCTGTTAATTCGAATGATTAGCATTGAAATGCACTAAAACGCCTCTTGCCTTACGTTAAAAATATTAGGCTAATTGAAGTTGTACACAGCCACCTAAGCTATCGTAGATATATATCTCATCAGGTCCAAACAGAAGCTAAAGCACAAGTCTACAGCATCTTTTGTGACACATTTAAGCCATGCTACGGCGACTAACGCACGCTTGCGCGCATGCGCGTGTGCTCGCGTGGACAAATACCACAATGATGCAACAGCCTACCAATTATGCCAGAAATTGTGTGGAATAGCCAAACCTAAAATATCCTAAATTTCTATAACTGTATTAGATAATTATTCAGAATTCCGAAAACAATACAAATTCAACATAAATCAAGCGATCATTACTATGTATACATAACACAATTAAATAACTTACAATAAAATCCACATCGTGCATTGCTTGTGGCAGAAAATAATACGTTACGAGTATACTTTTACATGAAATGATGAAATCACATCCACATCAACAGGTTTTGTCCTGTAAATGTCCATAAAATGGTAATATCCTTATAAGCTCTTATATAAATAATATAGGTAAATTATAGTAATAAACTTTTCTCATTGTCCACCCAAAAGGCATTGAAAATGTGCATATAAACGTAGTGCAAGTGATCCCTAAAAATGATGTAAATGTTTCTATGTAAATCAAGTAAATATATGATTAACCATGTTTGATTATCCACCTGTAATATGTATTGAATATGCGCGAAAGTATATCACTGTAACCCCAGACGTAATATGAAGGTTTTCTTAATGAAAATGTCGATAGCATGACCAAAATATGTAAAGCAATGTATCTCTAACTATAAATAAATTACGAATAAATGAAATCTTGTCTGAATATCCACAGAAAAATTCATCTGAAAAAATCGTGAACGAATGTCGCTTCACTAAATGTATCTGGAAATATATCCATACACGGGGATATCATGGTAAATATCGAATTTTGCTATAAAATACCACGTACGCACCTCAGTAATAAAGACAAAAAACAATGAAAACGAAATAGAATCGTCATAAAAGGTTCTATTGCAATGACATAACAAATATGTGCGATCAATATAAAAACCATTGAAATAACAGGAGGGCCTGTGAAACTATATAATACGATATAAAAAGTACCATATTAAAGTGTATCCTGTACTATTAGCCCGTCCTAATATATACCGTCATTTTCTTTCAAAAACTCGTAACGACCACACATCTAGAGATAAAATCGCTCATTGTCATAGCTAAATTGAGACCCACTTGAGTGATTGTCTCTATGTGGTTACAGACCCCAAACGCAATTGACCAAAATATAACTAAATGAACCAACAAGTATAAGGTCCAATCGACTAAGTCGGTCAAACTCAGAAATAATATACATCCTAACAATTACATTGGCCGAATAAACAAAAAATTGCGTCTCGTATCACTTAGACGCCTGACCCCCTCCCCTTTCCTTCTCCCCTACCCTCTTCCTCGCCCGCCTCGCGTGTTTCTCTCTGTGCCTACAGTAATCAGCTTGACCACAAGAGTAATTGTCTTAACATACAATTTTAATGTCCGAGATATACAGCGACTAAGTCAGACACACTAAGAAATAACATACTCCATAACAATTACATAGGCCGAATAAACAAAAAAATGCGTTTCGTATCACTTACACGCCTGACTCTCCTCCCCTTTCCTCCTCCCCTATCGTCTTCCCAACCCTCCCGGGTGTTTCTCTCGGTGCCCACAGGAATTAACTTGACCACAAGAGTAATTTGTCTTAACATACAACTACAATGTCCGAGATATACAGCGACTAAGTCGGACACACTAAGAAATAACATACTTCATAACAATCACATTGGCCGAGTAAAAAAAAATTTGCTACCTGTATCACCATATCCAGGAGCGCAACCAACTTTTTGCCGAGGGGTGGGGGGAGTACTCGTGGGACCCTTCAAAAATTGCTCAATGTATCACTTATAGCTACTTATGTTATGCAATTTGTTGATGCCTACCACTTTTTGTAACTTAAAATTTCCCCCTTCTCCTTGTCTAATCGTTAGGATGTTTTTACCAGGTTGTTTAAGACTCGTTCCCCGGCAAACGTTTGTTCCGAGAAATTCCCGAATGAATCTACCCCATGTGAAAAATACTGTTGAAAAACATTTATAACTTTCCGATGTATTTCATTATTGAGTTACGTTCCTGTTTTTCCATTAGATCCTATTGCTTCTCTGAATATGTTATAGAAGTTACATTAAGAAAATTTGTTTGATCAGGGTATTAATTTCAGACGTTGATTCAAGTTCAATTTGTTGTTGACGCTGTATTAACCATTTTAGATGATCGTATTCTTTGCTGTTATATTTGATTTGACCCATACCTTTTCTCAAGCTTGCTGCAGTGGTCGAAATATTGGTTTATTAAGGTATTATCCTGCCGTATTATTTGACTTGGAATAGAGCACAACAATATTCAAATTCAAATGCTAATTGGCAAGAAAATAATTCTCATGCCTGATTTATGCAAACATTCATCTTAGTAACTTTAAAACTTTTGTGAATAATTAAATTCACACTGCGTAGTGTTGTTTGAATGCATCACATTGGCCAGAGTATTTCCGCAGGTCGAATTTTGTTACGGTTGTTTTGTAATCACAATACTGGAATGAGTCCAGAAACGGTAAATAATGTCCTAATGTACGAAGCACTAGCAATGAACCTTAATTACGCCGGACTGCTTCATGACCAAGACATTACCAGGTGTGGCTAGGCACCAGGATCTCGTCGAGCTGCTTGGTGACCAAGACGTTACCAGGTTTGGCTAGGCACCAGGATCTCATCAAGCTGCTTGGTGACCAGGGCAGTACCAGGTGTGGCTAGGCACCAGGATCTCGTCAAGCTGCTTGGTGACCAAGACATTACCAGGTGTGGCTAAGCACCAGGATCTCGTCAAGCTGCTTGGTGACCAAGACAGTACCAGGTGTGGCTAGGCACCAGGATCGCGTAGAGCTGCTTGATGACCAAGAAATTACAAGGCGCAGATCAGTACGAGCAAAGGGTTAACTTGCTTTCTGAGCATGACCTTACCAAGCCATGCATTGCCTTTACCTGTTGGTAAGCAAGACATTGCATGGCGCGGCACCGCACATGCATGGCCTTGACCTGTTTTGTAAGCAAGACGTTACAAGGAGCGGCCCAGCACATGCATCACCTTCACCTGCTGGTAAGCAAGACATTACAAGGCGCGGCTCCGCATATGCATGGCCTTCACCTGCTGGTAAGCAAGACATTACATGGCGTGGCACCGCACATGCATGGCCTTCACCTGCTGGTAAGCAAGACATTACATGGCGCTGCACCGCACATGCATGGCCTTGACCTGCTTGGTGAGCAATGCAAGGCGCAGATCAGCACCTGCATCGCGCCGAGTTTCTCAGTGACCAAAGTTGGTAGACACACGGCCATCGAGATTCCACTCTGGAGTTAGAAGAAGCTACTGTGCAGTATTTGTATTGTCCTTTATTGCTTGAGTGAAGCTCATACCATTTCCCATGGTTTTCTCCCTGTGCATGTTTCTGTACAATAATGACGTTTCATCTCATATTGTTCGAATTACTAGATAGAAGTTAATGGTAAATAGTAATGTGAGCATACGCAAGTCAAACATATCTCTGCTATTCACTATCAAGAATTTCTCACAATAGATTCGTATTTTCTGTGATTGGAGGAACAAGTTATAACTGCATTAGTTTCTATCCGCTAATTTTTGTAGATAACTAAAAAGTGCCGTTGCCGCGCCGATGGCCGGCCTTTTTGCTGAGTTTCGTCAAACGGGAATCTCTCTGATTTTCGCTAATTGCTCTTTGGCCGCCTGCCTGCCCCAATTAGGCGAGGCGCAGTACTTTTGGAGAGGCACAAAACCGGCATTGGAACAGAAACTGAAGAGATTGTAATAGCTACGTCGAATATCTCTGCCAACCACGACTTATTCGCAATAACACTGCAGTATTGCATGCACTGGATCAATCATAGTACAACAATGCATATGAATGGTATCGTAACTTGTGTTGGATGATAACCCATTTGATTGTGTCATCAAGCTTAGAGGCTCATCGCTAAACCGTATATTAAGAGCAAATTATATTCAAATCTGTTGATGTAAAAGTGCCTAAAGAAATGATAACAAAGATACGAACTTTACCCGTAATCTGTACTTGTTGATAGACATATACCGTCAAAATACCATTCAGCTGCAAGTGTTGGTCAATTCACGCCACGTTGAGGTCTGTTGTAGCTTCACCTGAGGACGATAGTGCTCGCTCCGACACGACTGACACTGAACCAAATGATGCTGGCCGTAGGGATGATTGAATTCAGAAAGTTATTTTGTAGCAACAGGTGCAGGTGCAGTGACCTCAATACACTGTAATTAAAGCATTTGTTGTGACTGTATTTTGGGATCAATAAATTCACGTTCATAGTAGGATTGTATATTTCTGGGAATGTGTTTACTCACGATCCTTATGTCGGAGCTACCTGCAAAAAGAACAGTTCTATCATGCATGTGATAAGCAGGGCAAGCAGCCTATAAATGTACTTGTGAATAAAACTGTAATGTTTAGACGTGAAAAATTGTTTTATCGAAAATTCAGCGGTAAGATATCTTAATAAACTGAAATCGACCGTAAATCAGCTTGCTGAGATTTTGCGGTCAAATAACCGAATTGACTGGATCACGGATTTACTCTATTTGATACTCTCTTGAGCTTTCACGCTCTCCGACAGCGAAGGTTCCTACTTTGTTCATACAGAAGAACAACGAGATGTATGGACAGGGATCAATATGAGACTCTGAGACCGTTAAGCGATGAAGTAGCCTGTGAGATTATTGAACACAGATAATGACATTGTGCCTTAAAGTACAATTCAATTTTAATTATTTTCATAGAGCATAGGATTTGTGTTCTTGCATGTAGGAGCTGGCATGAAGTGAAGTAGCATCAATGCAGACTGGAACGTGTCAATTAGCCTGACTGCGAGCCTGCGCGCAAAATGATGTTTTGCTACACATGAGTTATGTAGAGTTATCATATTTATAAGTGCTACACATGAGTTATGTAGAGTTATCCTATTTATAAGTGCGACACATGAGCTATGTAGAGTTATCCTATTTATAAGTGCAACACATGAGCTATGTTTATTGGATGCATGCAAACTCAATGCTACAAATGTCAAATTACAAACAATAATATACAATAACCCAGAACATTTGATTCAAGATGAACCGAGATATACAGGGTGATAAAAAAATGATAAGTACAAACTTTGACAGGAAGTAGAAGCGTCCGAAATAAACTTTTCATTGTGTTTACCAAAAAAAATCTAACTACCTAGTTTTCCAGGTACTGAGGTGTCAAGTTCTAACCTACAATCTGAATTGTAAATGAAAAAAAAAAGTTAAATCTGACAACATCGGCTTACGTATAGGAGATTATGCATTAGTGCCTCCGTGACACAGCGTAGAGAAAATGGCTCATTTACCAAATGGAGATGTATGTCCTATGTACTGGCATATGGTGACTAATGTGCAGCTGGACGCACCATGTGCCAGATGCACACAGCCATATCTTCATTTGACAAATAAGCCATGTTTTCTACGCTATGCCACAATTTCCAAAAAAAGACGATGCTCCCTGATTTAATGGTTGAATAACATTCAAAATTTCGATCATAAGTTAAAGCTTGATGCATCAATATCTAGAAAACAAGGTAGTTTCGATTTTTTTGGTAAGCTTGGACAAGTGTTTATTTTGGGTGCTTCCACCTACTGTCAAAATTTGTATCTCTCATTTTTTACCACCATCTGTATGAGTAGAAAGGAGTTAGTATGACAAATATTGTGAATCGGATCGGGCAATTGACGAAGGCAGAGGCACTTTTGCAATTTCCAAGATCGAGTAAAGCCGACGGCGAGATATTACCCTCCATACCCTTCCACACTAATAAATCATAGCTTTTAGGGGCAGACGACCAAGGTCGGGAAACTCTTCAGGGCCACGTCAGACTTATCCATTCTCGATCATTCTACACTCACAATTTTCCCTCGCACGCTCTCTTGCTTCTGGCACCATATTGTCCCCGTCTACTGACGACTTCTTCATTCTATCCATCCGTATCTCGGGCTTCTCGTTAGTCCATATCCAACCTCCCCGTGCGTCCAAATCATCTCATAACTCGCTCTCCGCCCAGTCCGAGCGATGATTTGCGTATCATAATTCCTCATTCTTTCCATCCGCGTATCTTCTGTCCTGCCTTTCAAACATTTCCTCTGGAACATTCAACCTTCTCCTAGAATTGTTTGCCTCACGTCACATCCCTTTATATCTCACCTCCGCTTCGACGCCTCCTCTTCGGTACTTGACACTCAAATTAATCCAGAGAAGGTACATCTTATCGCATTGCCACCCCTACTACATCTTATCTATTTACTTTGGCCTCCATAAAATCGCAGTCTCCTTCTTTCACACACCTTAACAAATTCTGACACCGACCTTCCCGACTTTCATTTTTAATCAGTCAATGCTGTGCCGTATCGTCAGCAAACTACAACTGACTCAGCTTCAAATTCCAACCGTTCATTCCCGAAAACGTCGAACTTTAGCCCAATACACTTGCATTAACCTCCCTGACCATACATTTATACATCGATCAACCAAGGAGACGTAACACAACTCCGCCTCAGTCCCGTTTCACTCGAAATCATCCGCTCACCTCCGCTCCCTAATCTGACACTGAGCTGTCAACTTCAAAAGTCTTTCCCGCTCTCAGCAAACTCCTGCCTACTCCATGTAACCGCTGCAACTACCATATGGCATTCTTATTTATTTTATCGCAGGCCTTTTCCAGACCCATGAAGGCCCACACATGACCCACTGAAAAAAGCTAATAAATATACGACGACAAAAATGTGTGTTATTTAACACCTCTCGCGAAAAGAAACTAACACATGTAGGCAGGGATTGCATGGTTTCCCTGTTTGGGCTTTAATCTGAAGGTGGCAATTGAAATAACCCATTGAAAACATTTTTCCACATGTTTGAGTCATTGTGAGCATTTCACTTTGATTCACTGAATTGACAACAGATGGAAGCTTTGATCAAGTCAAACACCGAAGTTTAATGAAAGCTCATTAAAGCCAGGATAATTGCACTTCTAGGTACAAGAGTCTCGATAGCATTTGGCTCCTCTTCTGAAATGTGTTACTGGATTTGGAAGAGTATTGTTGTTATGAGGAACATAGAGAAAAGACACACAAAATAGTGCGTACATGGACGTACGCACTATTATGCGTCTGATATAATACATGGCTTCAGTGTGTGTCTAACCATCACACTAAAATACCATATCGAGACCTACTTTTCAAATCTGATTCATATATTTGCTTGCTTGAAGTATGCCAATGTAAGTTTGAAAATAAGCGGATCAGTGACTTATAGTAATGAGTCATCGGGACATTTTAAGGACAATAGCTCTTAGCCTGCGACAAAATTTCTCACAGAGAACGAATACGCCGGAAGACGAACCTATTGCATTATTGCAATATTGAACATTTTTTCGGAAGGGATTTTTCGAACATTTCTCCTACACATATTATGAACTCACGCACCTAATCGGCTGTTCAAATCGGGACCTTGTAGGCCCGTATAT
>SDVV010004768.1:0-15997 GCA_016164225.1 Gammarus roeselii
GACGAGCGTTCCTAGATCCCCCGTGCAACCTACAAAGCCTACTCACGGACCCAACCTACCGTAAAAAGCTTATCGCTTTCGGAAAACACACCGGACTATACGAAGCTGTCTAAACCTCTGACACCTGTGCAAATGAGGTGGTCCCTCCACCTCACTACGCACAGAAACAACTACTCATTTTACGAAGATACGCATTAACTCTATACTCTCTCGTACGCGCTAATACGCGAATATGCCACAATTGAAACATGTACTGACTTCATCTTGACAAAGCTAATATTTTCGCACGCGAGGTTGTGCGGACTTACCTAAACCAACGACGGTCGCGCCCTACGGGGTAGCCTATTATGACTCGCGTTGAGGCTCTGGTGGAAATGAGGCCCAAATCAATCAATCAATCCACGCTATTTCGAGTCCCGTTGTGACCCACATGTCCCCGCATGCGGCTTTGCCGAAAGATCGGATGGTGTTATCTGGTGGCTGAGGAAACAGGAGTGCGGAACCAGTTCACCCCCTACAGAACACTCCACTTTGGCTTCCCGACTTTCGATTTAGACGGTAACTTCTCTGTATGCAACGAGAGGTAGGATTGTCCGGTCATGAACTTGACTAGGAGTTGAAGCCTAAGAGACCAGTCTAGGAAGCTTCTCAGGGCGCTGAGACCTACTTATGATGACTGACGCTTGGTCATGTCACAGAGCCTCGTGGTAGATTACAGAGCTTTCTGACCGCATTACCACAGTCTCCCTGTTGGGCAGAGCATGTCGGGAAACTGAATCTTGTTGAATTGCTACTATGGAAAAGCACCAGAACCAGAACCCGGTGCCACCCAGACCAAGATACTCTCTCCCAGGCTGCTCGGGGGAGAGACACTAGAATAACAACAACAACAACGACAGCAGCAGCCCCCCCTCATCTGCAACTGGTGAGGTAGACCTAGAGAATAGATCGCAAAACAAACATGATAACGTGGTGACCGCCACTCCCGGACGAAAGCCCGGGAGAAGTCGTTGGAACCGCCTACGACCTCATGAACGATACGCTGAAAATCAAAAAGTACTTGATGACCTCTTTCAAAATAAATATTTCACAAAGTTTTTCGTAACCAAGGCAGTCTCGGGAGAGAACCTGCTGAAACGAACACAATTCAAGCCAATCGACAACTTCACGCTGCGCTGAAGGGTCCTTCAAAGCACATCACGAAGTAGTGCTCGGTCCAAGAAAACATCCCTAATGCCAGACGCTGCTACAACTGCCAGAAGCTTGGTCATTTAAGTGATGCCTGGCGATCAAGGAACAGAACAAGTACATACTTCCGCTGCGGTGAGGAAGCACATGGCAACAATTGTGACCGACACGATGAATGCGCCAACTGCTCAAAGGACCAATCTGCGTCATCACGTGACTGCTTTTACTACAGACTCGAAAAGGATGTACTAGCTGTTCAAGTTAGAGAACGCCTTTTCTACCCTAAAGCCAAGAGACAAGTAACCGCTAAATTTATCCTCCCGCTTGCTAGCTTTGCTGCAGTGACAGCAGGGATACCTATAACCAACCAGGGCTTCTCTTAACCTACAACACAATGCTCTCTCTCCTCCTCGAGATCGGGGGCGCCCACGACGACAGTCCTTCGCACTGTGCGGTAACTCGGAAATTCTATCGGTGACACTTTTTCTCACTCCCACCCCACCTCGTCCCCCACTTGCTGATCAACGCGCAATGGAAGTCCCAGACCTGAATCTGGACGACGACTTGCTTTTTTTGGAAACAGCACCACATGAAGAAACGCTCCCACCTCAGCGCACTCTTTGCCAGCCATAAAGAATGAACGCCCGTGATCCGTCACCAACGACCAAACCAGCCTTACTTGAAGCCCAAGCATGATTTCCCTTGTTAGCCGCACAGGCTAGCCAGGTTACTTCTCAACCCAAATGTCTCGCTGGTGCTTTCATTAGAGCACCAAATGATCCTCCGTCTCTACCTCGCTTAGCCGCTCCAGATTATAATCCTAAGGCAAGTGCGCTTCAACCTTCGTAGCGAACGCATGTGCGCAGCTCCTCGCACCACGACGGTAACCTCTCTCCGGCTAGGCTCAGGTAGGCCATTGCATGCCCCTCGTAGGGTCGCCAGATTCCTCTACGCTAGGCTGTAACATCTAAGTCTTTCCTAGCCTCCCTATAATTTCGACCTTAGATGCTGATAGAGCGTGTGTGGGGTGTGAATCCCGAACCCATTGGCTTGAGGGAGGCGGTATAGACTGCCGCACCTACGGAGCTCTTTTTAATCAGCAGAGCTCTTTTTAATCAGCAGAAGGGAACTGCTATGATCGAGTTGCTTTGCATTGCATTCATCTTAATCCCGAGTAGGAAGTAACTTTGCGTCTCTACCGCGCAACCTACTCGCATTCGAATTAGATTCGGTTAGAATCGTTCATATCCGTCTTCTTGAATTTCGAATTAGATCCGTTTAGAATCGTCGATATCCGTTCCTGTAAATGTATATGCATAAATTCTGCGTTTGGGATAACTACGCTATCACTTGTTTGATATCGCAAGTTTTTCATTTGAATTCGTGCCCGGAAATGTATCACCGTTTTACGCACATGCTACTTATCATTATCATCATCTTCATCAAACTGTTAACTGTTTGAATTCGATATTGAAAAAAATATATACATCGCAAACAGTCTAGCCTCTCCGGAAAAAAGGTAGAAGTTAACCAGTGTTTACAAGTGTAAGAAGACAACAACAGGCATTTTTGCCCAAACTGGGTTGCCTTTTGATAGTAAGAAAATTAGTTCTGAAGTAGAACGTCAAAAATTGCATTTTGTGTCTTTTTATTTTATGTTTTAATAGATCAAGAAAGGGGAAGTTTGTTGAAGGAAATAGAATTTAACGATGATACTCGAAACAATCGAATCAGCACCTTAAGAGAAAGCCACCGACCCCCGGTGTTGATCTGTGATTGTCACAGTTTCGTTACTCGTTGAACCAATGCTGACCGGCGTCATTGCTGAACAACGATTTGCGACGAGCTGGTACCAATACCGGGTACCTTTTTTACCGTGCTAGTGCCATTGCCGGGCACTAATTTAACCATATAAGTGTCAATGCCGGACACCATTTTTCACGAATATACTGGTGAAAGTGCTATAGATAGGATCTATTTAGCGGCGATTTTGGTAGAATTTGTCGAGCCGTGACTTGAACGTTTCGATTGTATTGCTGTTCACAACTGCCGCGAGAAGTCTTCCATTCTTCGACAACCCTATACGTGAAGAAATTGCGCGTGATATCGAGTGTGAAACGCTTGCCGATAATTTTGTATCCATTAGTCCTGGTCACTCTGTTCGTATCTAAAGTGAAAAGGCTTGCTCGCTCGACGTTTTCCTTACCCATCATAATCTTCCGCACTTCGATCGTTTCCCCTCTGACTCAATGTTTCTCTAGCGAATGAAGGTTGAGTTCGCGCAGTCTCTCTTCATATGATTTGTTGCTCAGCGAAGGGATTAGTTTGGTAGCTCTACGTTTGACCTTCTTTAATTTAGTAATGTATTTTTTTGAGGTATAGAGACCAAAATTGGACGGAATACTCAAGGTGCGGTCTAACAAATGCAGTGTATAACATGCTAATACTATTTCTGCTCTTGTACGAGATTGTGGGAGATATCATGCCTAACATTTTATCGCCTTTTTTCGGATGCATCGTTACATCGCTTGCTGCTTCTCAAGTCGTTACTAATGATGACACATAGATCTCTCTCTTCGGTGACAGGTATCAGTTTCTTTCTGGACATTGATTATTTGTGTTTAGGGTTATGGTGACCAATGTGCATAACTTTACACTTGTCGACATTTTCATTTGTCACTTTTCTGACCATTCAACAATTTTGTTCAAGTCTATCGTCTGCCAACTTACTAATGTTCGAGAGTATGTTGCTGTCAAGATCGCTTATGAATATTATGAAGAGAACTGTACCTAACACAGATCTTTGGGGCACGCCGCTTGTAACTTTACCCCAGTTGGAGGAAACTCCATTAAATACAATTCGCTGCCGTCTGTCCGTGAGCCAGCATTTTATCCAGTTATTGAGTTCGCCTCGAATACTGATGCTGTGCAACTTACTGACCAAGCGTTTGTGAGGAACTTTGTCGAAAGTCTTTTGAAAGTCAAGGTAAATGATGTCGATCGGAGATTTCGCGTCGTGAAATTCAATTATATTATTGAAAAAAAAAACAGCAGGTTAGTAAGACATGAACGATTGCGTCTGAAGCCATGCTGAGAGTTACCTATTAACTTATTTAATTCTAGGAATTCTGTAATTTTATCCGTGATCAAACTTTCCATCAATTTACCTATGACTGAGGTGAGACTAAACGGGCGGTAGTTTCCGGGACACTTTTTGTCCCCTTTTTCAAAAATTAGGGTGATGTTGGCCTCTTTCCATTGAGAGGGGCAGGTGCCATTTGTGAGAGATAGGGTTGAAATGTTTGCTAAATGTTCGGCAATTTCGTTCTTAAGTCTCTTTTAGTATTCTGGGATGAACTTTGTCTGGACCGAGAGATTTTGTAACTTTAAATTTTTCTATATATTCAATAACTTCGGCAGGGGAAAAGTTCACTGTGCTGAGGGCTTCGATTTGTCTGTGCGCTATGATGTCCTCAGGATTAGGAATAGCCGCATTCTTTAACGTGAATACAGAATAGAATAATTGGTAAAGCAAGACACTCATTTTAGTCTCATAAGTTTCTAGCTAGCTCACCAATATCATTTTCAAGAGGGCCAATTACAGATCTTGATTTTTTTTGCTCGATATATAACTGAAAAGTTGTTTCATATTAGTTTTGGCGTTGGCCGCAATTTCATTTTTGTAATCTTTTTTCTTTCGTTTCTGGACCGTCTTGGAAATCCGTCTGCTGATTAAGTATTATTTTTGCAGCATCGTCGTGTGGGTGCTTCTGTTTATTAGAGTGCTGTGCTTTCTTTTGTGACTGAAGGCGTTGCAATTCTCCTTTCCATTACTTAGGCTGATTGACTGCTGTTTGCCTGTTTTTGCGAAGGACATGGTCATTTCAATATTTTGAAGTGCACTCAAAAAATTGCTTGGCGATTGATTGACATCTTGTCCGAGGGTTATATTTGCTGACGCTATTGCCTCTCTTAAATTATCAAAGTTAGCTAGTCTAAAGGTAGGGACTTTTTTGCAGTTAATTGACGTTTCCAACTCGAGCTCAATCATAAAACGGATACATTTGTCGTCGCTATTTCCGAGGGGCTCGCCCACTTCGACGTTCGTGACACGAGAGTCGCTTGCACTAAATATAAGTTCAAGAATATTGCTACCTCTTATTTGTGTCTTTACCATTTGGGTCATGAACTTATCGTCAGCAAAATCAATCAGGCGTTGGCCAGTGGCCGTACATTCTTCTGTTTTTCAATCGATGTCGGGAATATTGAAGTCTCCAAGTACTATACTGTTTTGTGTTCTGACCATATCGACGAGGGTGTTCTAAAGATCGATATCATCTGCGACAATGCTCTTGGGAGGACGATAAACTAGTGTGATTTGACACTTAGTATGTTTACCGACTACCTGAATTGAAACTGTGTCGTGTCTGCTGCTTGGAATGGAGACTTCTATTATTTTTAAAGTATTTTTTACCAGAAACAATACTCCTCCACCCTCACGGCCTAGTCTATCTTTGTGAACTAGGGAAAAACCTCGGAGAGTGACTTCGCCCAGATAATTTCTGGTGCTCGATTTCATCCACGATTCTGTGATGGCTATTATGTCGATCTCATCGTTAATTGCGAGGATTCCCAATGCGTCGATTTTGTCTCAGAGACTTCTAGCGTGTACATAGTGACATTTGAGAGCATTTTTGCTCGGAATCTGGCCCGAAACTCTTCGGTTGCGGTCGGAGGCTGCTGTGTTACTTTGATGAACTTTTTTTTAGTGGTGCTACTTGCTCGGGCGGCGGCCGATGACTCATTCCAGTGGGCAGTAATGGCGGAGTCTTGACTTGGGCGTCGAGAATGTTTTTTGATTTAATTTCTGTGACGAGGCCAGCACCGATGTTCTCAAGGATGCTTTCGAGGGTATCAAGCCCAGACGTATTCATGCGTTCTTGTTGCTGATTCTATCGAATTCATAGTTTGTGAGGTTGATAATAGTTTCCCAATGGTCCGAGAATGAGATTTGCTGAGCTTTGCAGAACGTTGCCATGCGATTGTTTAGAAATATCATCTTGCTCAATTTGTATCTACTTTGATTTGGATGGGGCAGGATGTCAGTGACATGGATGTTCACGTGCGATCGTTTGACGTCTGCGCCACCACGTCTTTTGTCCCGACTTGTAGTAAGATCGGTTTGAAGGAGGTATGATTTTCTTTTTGAGTATTCCTTCAATATCGTCAATTTTCAAGCCTGGCTTACCGAGTATTTTTAGTTCTACTCTCTATTTTCGTTTATTTGGTTCGATGGAGGTGACATTGTAATCGCCAATCACAATAATTTCCTCTGTGTTCTGAGAGTCTATTTCATCGGGCAGTACATCAAAACGGTTGCTTGTATCAGTTCGGGTGTGGCAGGACTGTCGCCCGATCCTGTGATGCTTTGCCACTGACTGCCTGCCTCCTGTCTACTACTGTTGTGTACAGTGTCTCACCACCGTTGCCCTTTTTCATATCCATCTGATACGGTCGTTGGTCTCTGAGTCTAGACCTGTAAGTTTCTTTGTCAAGTATGAGTCTAAGTGCACTTGGAGTTCATTTACCTGATGTAGTGTAGTTTTAGCAATTTTCTTTGTTGCTTCTATTTCGCTGTTTATCATATCTTTGAGTTCTCGAAATTGTTTCTGCACGCTTTCCAGTTCTAATTCAATAGATAGGAGCCTTGTATCGGCGTTAACTGCATCTGCTTTCAGTTGTTCAATCTCTTCGGCTTGTTGGCAGAATTTACAGCTCGCTATTTTGCACTCTCCGTTTGAAGGCGTATTACGCGTTTGCCTAGAAGAGCTACCACCATATATTAGTTCGGGAGTGTACGATTGGTGGCAAGATACACATTCTAGTTTTGCAGCAGGAGTCATCTTAGACTTGTTAAGTGAGCAGCTAAAAACCGTGAACTTAGAGACAAAGTGCTATATTTTTTAGCTATGTAAACAGCAAATATGTGAATGATAAGTTTACTTAGTTGCGTACTGAGATGATTTATATTTCCAAATGACCTACAGATGTTTTTTTCGGGTGATTCATGTATATCCTACAGTGATGAGTTTTTGCGGGGGATTATGTGAGTCTAACTAACTAAACTAAACTCGGGCTAAAATGAAATGATTTTTTCCGAACTAAAATACCATTATCATGCTATTTACAAGAAATACATGAAGTATTTCTGTGATACTTGTATCGTTTTACGTTTACTTTACAGTATTATTTTACAGTTTCTTTACATAGACAGATGTCAGACGCCAATTGCATTTCTTTTTGTTCATTATTTATGTTTTTTTAATGCAATTTGTGCAAAACTTCTGAATTTAGGTATGTATGAATGTTTTGTTATATTGATAAGGTTGTATTAGTATTCACACTGAAAAAGTAACTTACACGAAATATGCGCAGTCAAAATTGAGTTGAGGTACTGCAAGAATGCTGAGAAAGGTAACAGGCTGGTCCTTGCACTGGGCGCCTGCGGTGAAGGGTTGACCTCCCGCTGAGGCGAGAGAGGAATGCAGTCTGCGGTGAGGGTAGGGGGTGGAGGAGAATTGTTTCTCGTAAAAAATGCTCTACAAATAATAAAAGTCTCTATTCCAAGCAGCACACACGACATACAAAGTGTCAAATCACACTAGTGTATTGTCCTCCCAAGAGCATTGTCGCAGATGATATCGATCTTTACAACACCCTCGTCGATGTGGTCAGAACACAAAACAGTATAGTACTTGGAGACTTCAATATTCCCGACATCGATTGAAAAACAGAAGAATGTACGGCCACTGGCCAACGCCTGATTATTGATTTTGCTGACGATAAGTTTGTGACCCAAAGGGTAAAGACAAACAAGAGGTAGCAATATTTTTGATCTTATATTTAGTGCAAGCGACTCTCATGTCACGAACGTTGAAGTGGGCGAACCCCTCAGAAATAGCGACCACAATTGTATCCGTTTTATGATTGAGCTCGAGGTGAAAACGTCAATTAACTGCGAAAAGTTCCTACCTCCAGGCTGGCTAACTTTGATAACTTAAGAGAGGCAATGGTGTCATAACACATAACCCTCGGACAAGATGTCAATCAATGGCTAAGCAATTTTTTGAGTGCACTTCAAAATATTGAAAATGATTATGTCCCTCGCAAAAACAGGCAAACAGCAGTCAATCAGCCTAAGTACTGGAAAGGAGAATTGCAGTGCCTTCAGTCGCAAAAGAAAACAAAGCACTCGAATAAACAGAAGCACCCACACGACAATGCTGCAAAAAATTGATACAAAATTAGCGTACGGATTTTTAAGACGGTCAAGAAACGGAAGAAAAAAGATTACGAAAATGGAATTGCGTTCAATGCCAAAACTAATCCGAAACAATTTTTCAGTTATATATCGAGCAAAAAAATTCCAAGATCTGAAATTGGCCCTCTTGACAATGATATTGGCGAGCTAGAAACTGACAACAGAATGAGTGTTCTGCTTACCAACCAATTTTTCTGTTCTGTATTTACGTTAAAGAATGCGGATATTCCTAATCCTGAGGACATCATAGCGCAAAGACGAATTGAAGCCCTCAGCACAGTGAACTTTTTTCCTGCCGAAGTTATCAAATATATAGAAAAATTTAAAGTTACAAAATCTTCCGGTCCAGACCAAGTTCATCCCAGAAAACTAAAAGAGACTAACAACAAAATTGCCGAACATCTAGCAAACATTTGCGCCTTATCTCTCACAAATGGCACCTGCCCCTCTCATTGGAAAGAGGCCAACGTCACCGTATTTTTCAAAAAAGAGGACAAAAAGCGCCCTGGAAATTACCGCCCAATTAGTCTCAGCTCAGTCATAGGTAAATTGATGGAAAGTTTGATCACGGATAAAATTACAGAATTACTAGAATTGAATCAGTTAATAGGTAACTCTCAGCATGGCTTCAGACGCAATAGTTCATGTCTCACTAACCTGCTGCTTTTTTTTTCAAGAATATAATTGAATTTCATGACGCGAAATCTCCAATCGACACCATTTACTTTTACTTTCAAGAGGCTTTCGACAAAATTTCTCCCAAACGCTTGGTTAGTAAGTTGCACAGCCCTGGTATTCGAGGCGAACTCAAAAACTGGATAAAATGCTGGCTCACGGACAGACGGCAGCAAGTCGTACTTAATAGAAAATTTTAAGACAGAAGATGCTCTCTTAGACGTTCTACTTCAAAATTAATCTTCTTACTATCAAAAGGCAACCCAATTTGGGCCAAAAGTCCTGTTGTTTTCTTCTCACTCTTGTTAACACTTGTAAGCCCCACCCCATCATCGTCCCAAACTGGAGAAACTCGCTTGCCACTGACCAGCGCTAAGCGCACTGGCTCTGACTTGGACGATGATGATCTGAGCGGATATGACTCTTCGCTGACTCATACCCACAAAAGAAGCTTCAGCAATACTCGCCGAATGCGGCCCACTGGCCGTGAGTGACAGTGTACAAAAATGAAATTTAATAAGACTTTGTAAACTCTAGTCTAAAGCCTAAACTAAAATGTCCGATACACTCGTCCTTCAATGAAACATTCGAGGATATTGTGCTAACAATGCCTAATTACTGAAACTAACCCAAACATATAATCCATTGGTGCTTTGTCTCCAGGAAACTCTCCTGGAGCTGTACAAACCCTCTTTTCTTAGTGCGTATAAAGCCCACTTCATCTCGCTCACTGCCGATGCTCGACCGGGCACAGGCCTGGCTACAAAAGTAAATCAAGCAATCACTGCACTGCAATCTCTCCACAAACAACTCAGCAAGCTCTGGCTCACAGAGTGGGACTCAAACGCCCCGTTAGTATATGTTATCCATATATTTCAGCCAATGAACTTCTTTCATGTGCTCTACTCATCAACCTGGTTGCTCAATTCTCTGCGCCCTACCTTCTTGTTGGTGACCCTAATGATAAACACACCCTCTGGAGGGGGGACATAGCTGATGGACGTAGAGGACACGTCGGAGCATACTTTTTGTCTTCCGATGTTGCGCCCCTTAATACTGTGGGGTGATGGGAAATAAGCTGGCAGAAGAAGCGGCGGGAAGAGCTGCAACGGCGCCTGACTCAGCAGAACATCGTCCACATCCATATAAAAACTTTCACCAGCGATTTAAAGAGCTGTACGACATAAATGTACGGTCTGATGTTGCCATAAGAAATTAATTATGCACTATCAAGGAAACGCCTACACCCTGGGCCTCTTTTAACTGTCGATCTCGGCGGACAGAGATAGCTCAATGCCGACTGAAAATTTGACATAGTAGACTAACGCAGACATCCAATGGAGGCGTCGCCACCCCCATACTGCATGGACTGTTTAGTCCCTCTTACAATAGCCCATGTCTTGGCAGAGTGCCCAACCTGGACGGAATGTCGACGCACGCACTTCCCCAGGAGCCGGTTCCTCGACCTTCCTAATACTCTTCGCCGAATGCTTACCGAGTTCCCTCAAAGGAAATTCAATGCGGAACCGCTTCTTAGTTACCTTCAAGAAAAAAATAAGCTCAAATCTGATCTGTTGTAGTTGATCATACTTAGCCTTACTTTCGGATTGACTCCTCCATCCCTGAGGACCGCTGTTTCTTCCCTCCTGCTGACCACTGTTTCCCTCTCTATAAACAGTAGTGATCTGAGCGAGCCGCGAGTCGGACGATGACTTGTTGATGAAATAATGCAGCACTGGCCGCTGGTTTGACGTCGGTGCCAGAAGGACATTGACTCCAGTGCACCAGCAAGCCTTGGTCTTATCCCTACAAGTGTCTTGTTGGTGCGATGCAGTGTAGTCAAGGAACATGAACTCACTGCAAGTAAACAGTAGCCGAATTATACCACAAGGATGGCAATACATTAACTGTCACCCAACTTTGGATGCCACCACCTCTGACGAGTGTTGGGGCCGGATGTATCCCTATCTTTGGGTGCCCTAAGAAACAAATGGTGGAAGCATCTTCCCGGGGCCTTCGGGTCCCTTTTTAAAAACTGGAAAAACTTTGAAAGAAGCGAATATTGTTAGCGGCGATGTCACTCACCACCGGACACAACCCCCTCCCCCCCAGCGTCTCAACATGCACTTGTCGGTCGGTATCGTTTCGGGCGATGAGCTGGCCTCGGTTTCCTCCCCCGCAGGTTGAAACCGGGGCTCAGCAACAACAACAACAACAACAACAACCACATTCTCCACTAATACGTCTCCAACTCTCGGATTTAGTACACCTCGTTGTAGTGACCTCCAAAACTCTCAATGCACTTACTCATGATATTTCAACAATGTTCTCTCTCCTCCTGACTCTTCTTGCTACCTGGTCCTTAAGCATTCACACGAATCAGTCTTTCTATGTATAACGTGACTCACACCTACATCATTTTAGAGAACACCCCCTTCCACTCGGTAAGGCTACTTGCTAACCGATCACTCGATGTCAAAACCACACCATCTCGTGCCGCATTCTTGTAGACCAATACTGTACGAGGATTAAGTCGCTTCTGCTTGCCGGCGTAGTGCAGGATCGTCAAGAGGGTGGACTGGTTGATGGACTGCGCCGGCGTGGCGCGTAGCCACGTTTGGAAACAAGTCCAGACGTTTTGGTGTTGGCGTTGTGTGGACTGCCTGTGCGTGTCAACCAGGGTGTCCGCTAGCGACCTATTGAATTTGATTGTGAACACCATTTTTAAAAATTGAATGCGAGAGAGCGCGAAAAGGGTCGTGATGTTAGAGACCTCCCTACCTTCGATGCGCTGGGACACGTAGAGGGCGAGCGCGAGTTCGTTGTAAGACGCGACGACCGTGGGCCACCACAGTGCGTCACGAGCTTGTAGAGCACTTGAGGGATCAGGTTGTATGGAGGGAACAGGTATATTTCCCTCCACCGATTCCAGTCGTCATGGAGAGAATCCACTTGAGCCGCTCGCCGGTGAGGAAACGGAGCTGCAAATAGTGGGAGCTTGAGGTTTCCCAAATGCGCGAAAATGTCGATTTGCATGGTCCCGCGCAGGGTAGAGAGGCGGGAGAAGCACTGAGGCGTCAGTGCCCATTTCGTTTCTACCGGTAGGAGACATGAGAACTGACCGGCCCAAACGTTCTACGAACCGAGAAGGACGGTCGCGAGGAGAGAGAGGTGGCGGTGCTGGAGGATCTGTAGGAGTTACGCTCCGAACTTCTGCAGCGCCGGGGCCTTGCTGGAGCCCAAGTGGTTCACCATGACCTCTACCGCGCTGCTGTCGGACATCACGCGGACTGTGGTGTGGTGCCAATGAGCTCGCGCGCCCAGCGCGTGTATGATAGCCAGCGATCATACACGCGTTCCAAGGGAGACCAGCGGCCGTAAGACTGTTGGTCGCTGCAGCATACGGCACCCCACGCTCCGTCCGATGCATCCGTCTACAGGAGGTACTCCGGTGGAGGCATAACGAACCGGAAGGGAGGTCTCGTCGCGCCAGTGCTGAGCTGCCTGGCGGTAGGGTTTGTTGAGATGACAGGGCTTGCGGGAGAGGTGGAGGGAGCGTGCTGCGAGCACCACCTCGTTAAAGAAGTGGCGAGCATGGCGTAAGTAAGGTGTTAGGAAATTTATTATGCCGAGGAAACTGATACTATCGGAGCAAAAGGATTCCGCGGGAAAATATCTCCGTGGCCATGTCCCTGCAGCGGTCGATGTATCGTAATGTTGGGGCGATGGATCCGTCCTCGACGTTGAGTCTGACCCCCAAGAAGTCGATCTGCTGGGTGGGTTCTAGAACAGATTTTCTCAGGTGGACGCGGAAGCCTAGTTTGAGGAGAAAGTCGCAGGCCGTCTGGGTGTTGCGCCGGCAGTGCAGTGCTGTCAGTGCCGCATCTATCCCTTGCTAGTCGAGTAAACAAAGGGGTAACTTCGCGACCGTTGTAAAGTTTTTTAGTCCCAGGTTGAGACCGAATGAAGGGGCCAGAAAGGAAAACAGTTGACCTCGCAGTTTGAAGGTCAGGAACTTTTGGAACCTGGGATGAATTGGGATGTGCGGGAAGGCGTCCTCGATATCCAACATGGTGAACCAGAGAAGGGGTTTCAGCACTGCCCTTATGCGCTTCGGGTGGGACATACGGAACGTGGATACCGGGATGTATTTCAGAGAGGTCGATCGCCAGGCGATCTCCTCCCGAGGCCTTGGGGACCGCAAAGATGCGAAATATAGAAGCCGTCTGTCTAGGTACCGCCTTGACTATGCTTTTGCGCAGAAATTCCGATACGAGGGGTTCTAGAACGTCTTCGCGTTGACGGTGAGAGACTGTGATCGAGTGGGGGGGGGGTCGTGACGTTCTTTTCCAGGAGAGACCTCTGGCGATAATGCGTTTGACCAAAAGCGGGGCCTTGGTGCAGTGCGCGAGGCGGCTCCTGAGGGTTGCCGGCAGAGCGTCAGAGTTTGCAGAAGGAGGGGCGGTCCCGCTGTCTGTGGTTAGCTGTGGGCTGCGAGCAGGAGAGGGAGGGTTGTTTGCGTGCCGAGGTTCCCCGACCCCCTCCGTGACTTTCCCTCCTTGGAACGTACTGGGTGCGTCCCCCGGCCCCCAGGGCAAGAGGGGGCGGGGCCTAGAGCCTGTCTGAGAAGCACCGGAGACCACCCGCCTCCATTGGGGTAACCTAACGTCGTGCTGGAACGCAGGGCGCGCCCTGGGCGATGGGGGTTGGCCACGAAAGGAGCTTCTTGCCATACCGCTACGGCTATAGAGGGAATGCTGTGCGACATCTTTCCGGTGTTGTGGGGGTCTCCGTGGTACAGGGGCAACGAAGCCTGATGTGGAGGGGTCCATAAAGGAGAGGACCTCTGTCCTGCACCAGAAAGTGTCCAGCGCCTGGCTAGCCTGTAAGATCTAAGGTTCAAATATCAACCCTGGTAGGCGGTCCGGACGGATTCCGGAGCCAGCTGGTCTAGCGCCTGAAGCCGAATCTGGTATCTCCACTGAGCTGCGCCGAACAGGGATCCCGACAATTGTTTGTGAACGGAACGGAACTGGCGTGTTATCGATTAGTACGCGAGTCAGGGTGCGCTCAAGAATCCCCGTCAGTGATGCACTGAGGATGTAGCCGCGCAGGTTTTGAGCAACCTGAGTTCGCATCAGAACGGGGATGGTGAAGAAGTTAGAGGACACAGTTGAATCGCGTGTTCTGAGATTGTTATTGCACATGGTGAGGTTGGATGAAGGGAGATTGGTGAAAAAGGTGTTGAAGTCAGAGGCGAGTGGACGTGGGCCTAGAGGGAGACCGAAGTTTGGGTGGATGGATGATGTGAAGCAGGCGTCAGGAAGGAGAGATGTAAGTGTTTAGGTAGCAAGAAAACGTGCACAGGATAGGCGTGAGTAGAAAATGATAGTGAACTGATGAGTTTTGACGCTGCCTTGATGTGCTTTCCCGCCCTAGTCATATCGTTGAGAGACGGGATGGTCGTGGGCGGGAGGGGGGCCTTGTCATCATGACGCGGCAGGGGTAAACCAGTCACGCTGTCGGGCCCTGCTGCCGACACTGACCTCAAACCGCACTCATGACCCGGAGGGTGTGTTGCGGGGTCCCCGGCCGGACCCTTTCGCGCTAAAGAGCTAAGGTGTGCGACTGTGAGTGTATGAGAGTGTGAGGTGCGCCTTGCCGTCAGCCACCCCTCTTGCTGGGGGATTTCAGCCTTGTATCTGTATCTGTGAGTGCCGAGTTGGAAGTCCTTGGTAAGTGCGTCTATGGCAATGTGATGGGCTGGGAAAGCGATCTTGTCCCTTTTGGCTTCGAAGTGAGCCTTTGGGGAGAGGATCGGAGCATTCGCGAACTCCATCAGGGACCTGACTACGAGGCAGTGTGCTGTGAAACGGTGGGCGCGAGGAGTTGGGGTAGTTCAGTTGGGATACGTTCCAGAACGAACAAGCCGTCTTCTCTGATGGTCACCCCCGATGGGAGGGTTGCTCGACCGCAAAGACACTCTTGAAAAGCTGGAGAAAGAGCTTCTTCGAATCCGCTGGCGGCAGAAAAGGAGTAAACCTCCGGACGGTTAGCTGAACCGCGGGGCTGGTCAAGTCCACCGGGGAGAAAATGAAGTTAGGGCCTATCTCATGAACCTTTATCAAATTGTTAGGGGGCTCAGTGGTGTAGACCTCATAGTCGCAACTCACCAAACCCTCTGTGTACGTCGCGCTGAGGGGAGGTACATACCACCTCTCCTCCGGGGTAGGGGGAGAGGTGAGGGGCGATGTTTCGTCATTGGGGAGCTCCCCCAGAGTGCGCCTGGGTACCGTCCGGAAGCGGGGGGGTTGTGAAGGTACCGGAAAGATCTGGTACCATAAACGCGGTCTGCCCGTCTCTGGTAAGGGTGTGCGTGGTGAGTCGGAACGGGGGGAGCGAGTGGGCGAGCGTAGGGAGAGAGTGTATGTGGCGCAGGGCGAGGGGTGTTCTTCCCCGAGATGCGCCCTCCTCCTCCCATGGGGGTTTGAAGTTGCTCCTCCGTCCTCTTCTTCCTCGCCTTGATAATGATAGGATCCCTCCTCGTACTCCTCGTTGCCTTCCCATCCCAGATCCAGTCCTTCCAGATTGTAGAACTTGGCCTCCATATCGTCTGAAAAGGACTGGAGACGAGCCTCGAATCGGTCTTCGAGAGAGCCGAACGCCAAAAGCACCTTGCCGACCTTCGTGGACATGGCCGAGCTAGAAGGTGCGGTGGCCGGGGCGTCTTCGTTAGAGGGCGGGGCTTGATGGCTGGGGAGCGGTCTATATCGAGGGAGTGAGGGTTCCATATCGGGGGGGGGGGGGGGGGGG
>SDVV010004769.1:0-19865 GCA_016164225.1 Gammarus roeselii
TACTCATATCAAATGGCATTATGAGAGTGCCTAAAGGTAGGAAATGACGTGACTGCCCGGCTATTATACTAGGAGCAACGGTAACGGTTATGCCGTGTCGGGGACTTACGTTTGGATGGGACGTTGTGAACAGGGGCAGTGTGTGGTGAGAGGGGCATAGTGTGGTAAGAGGGGACAGTGTTTGGTGAAAAGGGAGAGTTTGTGGTGAGAGGAGGCATAGTGCGCAGGGAAGGGTGGTGTGTGGAGAGGCATAGTCCGATGAGAAGAGGCAGTGTGCGGTCCGAGACGCATATTATGGCTAGAGGAGGCAGTAACTAGAAGTAGGGGCCAGAGTGTGGTGAACGGGGGCAGTGTTTGCTAGCATGGGCCTTAGTGTGGTATGAAGGAGCAGTTTCAGGTGGTACACATGTTCTGAGGAGGTAATTTCAGGTGTGATGGGGCAGTGTGTGGTGATAGGGGAGCAGCTGGTGCGTGGTGTGAGAGTCATGGGCTGTGAACGGTGGTCGTGTGCGGAGTGAGGGGCATAATGCGGTGTAAGGGAAAAGTGTGTGGTCTGAGGAGCATTTATTGGAGAGAGGGGGCAGTGTCTGGTGTTGGGGGTCAGAGTATGAGGGGAAAGGCTGTTTGGTGGCATGGGTCACAGTAGGTGTTAAAGGTAGGTGCTCGGTTGCAGGGACACCATGTGATGGGAGGCGGTAGTGTCTGGTAGAAGGGGTCATATATTGATGAAGGGGGTCAGGTTGCTGTGGGAGAGAGTGAAGTGGGGTTGGAGGGGCGAAGTGGGTTTGGAGAATGGCCGTTACGCCAAGGCAGGCGACAGTTTGGCACGAAAAGCAGCGTTTAAGGCTAAGAAATCCATAGTTAGAGCGACCATTGGCGGAGAAATAGGAACTGATGAGACTGGCACTGGAAAAAGGTAAGGCGAGGAAAGGTCGAGGAAAAAGGAGGAAGCAGAGTATCGGCCGAGGGTTCAGGGAACACTACCATTTAACGGAGGCTGAAGGAAGGTGGCAGATTGTCTGACAATGATGGGCCCGGAGAATAAATATATTCAACTCTAAGCCTTCTGTGGATGTGCCTGGGTCTCTGTGATCCGCATGCATGTATTGATTGCATGTTTCTTGTCACGTCCTGCTTCAGACCATGCACAAGAAAGACACTGTTTGAATATGCAGTCGTTCCTGTCGCATCATCCAAAGTCAAATCATGTTGAATTAACTACTGTTTGCTAATGAAAAAATGATGTCGTATCAAGTGTCATGTTTCAAATCACGCAGAAGATTGATTGGTTTGCATTCTTCATTGTCGCATTATGCCGCGAATCAAGCCTTCCAACGGACGGAAACTGTTTTGGGTTAGGCGTTTTCCCAAAATATGCCACAATCGTCGCCCATGGCAGTGATGTGGATTTATTCCATAGGGAGGTAATGTTGTACATAGATAACTTTTTAAATTCACAGAACATTGTAGTTTCATTACATGTCACATAATGCAACAGGATGATACTTACTTGACGCCTATTGTGACTGCTAATAATGTGAGAAAAATTATTGGCCAAGTAAAATAAGCCAACAATGGTGCGATCAACTGAAATACTAATTAAGTGCAAACAACAGATCGAATTGAAAACTACGCCAGATATGAATACCCATATAAAACAAACGAATTGGATTCAATTTCGTTGGGAAGCGTGGCCAGAACATGGATCTATGAAAATCAGGAACGAAATTTTATACTGAAATACATTGGAAAACGATGAAATTTCTTCCAACGAATCTGGTAAGAACATCACAACGACATACAAGGAGAAACGGAAAGACTTCAGTAAGAAAAAGTGGTAGACATAATCGAATTGCAAAATATATCATTTTTGTACCTATCAATGTTTCGTGTGAGAGGTGCATGACTTTCGTTAAATTTGATTCCAAGAATCACATTATGAATTTCATTGAGGATAACCCGAAGCACCTCCAAATAAAAATTGGGTTGTTATGAGACAGCCTGCCCACAGCAGATTCCAGGACGGGAGCGATGACCGATCAGTAGCTCCAAGAGGAAAATGCTGCAGGCACGGTAGATGCGTTACAAGGCTCACGAGAAGGCAATTCTAGGGACGGTCAAGATCCTGGTCCATAGCCGCCAGGTCGAGACCCTCCAATGATGAAGAAGTCGAAGACCGACACACGCACCGTCTAAAGGTCATCTTCTGAAACGAGCAGCCCTATGCCCCTAAGTTCGATGAACTGAGGGGATTGGTAACCCCGTACTCGTTTGATGTCATTGGCATAAGCGAAACATGGCTCGATCTTCAGAGTAGAAACCTGGCAGCAGAAATATTGCTACCAGGCTATAAAATGTTCAACGTGCTGTACGTAAAGGAGATACTGCATCCATTTCTTAGAGCCACGCTCGCCACAGTTTCCGTCGAAATACTCAACGCAGAAATCAAGGTGGCCCATGTGACATTGAAGCTGGCATTAGTGTACAGTCACACCCTTGCGAAACAAGATGCCCTGCTCTATGAGAAGCTGGAAGAAATAGTGTCAAATAATCACAAGACTATCATCTAAGTCGACTTAAATCTCACTTATATCGTCTGGGTGAGCTTAACTTAACAGGCCCCCGGCAATAAACTTACAGAGTTTATCGCAGATAATTGCATGACCAAGTATGTTCGCGAGCCAACCCGTGGGGACAACATACTGGACCAAGTCATGTCAACTGAGGAGCGCTTGGTCGGCAACATCCTAGTTCGCAACAAACTGGGAGGTACTGACCACAACTCGGTGGAATTCGCCATCAAAGTGCCCCGTCAAGCCCCCCAGGGAGCAATACGCTGCCTCAATTTTGCGCGAGCAGACTGCAGGGGATGAGAGAACAATAAGGTGCTCTTAACTTAATCGAACAACTCAGAGAAGATACGGTGGACGCTTGCTGCCGCATCCTCACTGAGAGAGTTCGCGAGGCCAGCGAACAATGTATACCTTGAGGACAATAGGTACTGCTCAAAGGATCAGGCCCCTTTGGTGGAACGTTGAAGTTGTAAAGAGCCTTAAATCGTCGCGATCAACTAAATGCGCAACGAATGACAAACAACACCGCAGAGGCGACAGAACTGCATCGGCTGGCGTGTAGGACAGCCACTAGGCTAGTCCGATTCTCTTAGCGCACGGAAGAGAAAAACATTGCGGATAACGCCAAAGAGAACCCAAAGGATTTCTATCGCTACGTCAACGAGCGTAGAATTGCTGGGGACTCAGTTGGTTCGCTAATGAATGAAGATGGTGTCCTCGGAACGTCACCTGAGGACATGGACAGTGTCCTGAATAGCTTCTTCTGTTCAGTGTTCTCATTTGAGTGCCCGGCTACGAGCTAGGTACTGTTTATGCTGGGAAGTAAGCCTCAACGACATTATGTTCTTGAGGGAGGAAGTTGTCAAAGAACTTGAGGGACTGAACATTTTCAAATCGATTGGTTCCGATGGATACCACCCAAGAGTTCTTAAGGAAACTTGAGAACAATTGTCGGATTCCCGGACCCACATCTTCAACTAATCGATGACGAGTGGCGAGGTCCCCGAAGATTAAACAGTTGACAATGTCACGGCAATGTTCAAGAAAGGTGACCGACAAACGCCCAGCAACTATCGACCGATCAGCTTGACGTCATTCGTGTGATAAACCATCGAGCAATTGATACGAAATCATCTCGTCGATCATCTGGAAGATGACGGACTCATTCATGACACTCAACACGGCATCCGCCGTAAGAGGAGTTGTCTGACGAATCTGCTGGACTTTTTCAATGAGGTGATCAATGCGTACGACCGCCTCAAGGCAGTGGATGTCATCTACCTAGACTTCGAAAACGCCTTCGACAAGGTGCCACACAGGAGACCATCACACAAAGTCTCTGAGCTCGGCATCGGTGGCAACGTACTTCGCTGGCTGCACGCCTGGCTTACATGACGCAAGCAAAGAGTCAGCATCGGCCAGGCCCTGTCTGAGCTGGTTCCTGTTACCTCTGGGGTGCTCCAGGGCAGCGTCTTGGGTCCTATCCTCTTCCTCATCTGGGTAAACGACATGGATGCGGGTTTTCTGTCCAAGGTATCGAAGTTTGCCGACGACACGAAGCTATGCCATGCAGTTTGGAGGGAGAGAGACTGAGTAGAGATTCAACAAGATCTCGAAAAACTCGTCCAATGGTCGGAAGCGTGGCAGCTGCCCTTCAATGTTGCAAGATGTTCAGTTATGCACATGGGGTGTCGCGATGCCAACTTCAACCACACGATGGCAGGAAGCGATCTTGCAACTGTTGACCAGCAGAAATACTTGGGTGTCCTTTTCTCAAAAAAAATGAAATGGAACGCGCAGGTCAAAGAAAGTTACAAGAAAGCTAACCGTAACCTTGGTTTCATCTCCCGTAAATTTCTCTGCAAAACGAAGGACAAAGTACTGCCGTTGTACACGTCCCCCAACGTCCCACCTTAAGCATGCAGTCCAGTTCTGGTCTCCACACATGAGGGGGGACACAGCCAAACTGGAACGAATGCAGCATTGTGCAACTAAGCTCATCCAGCAGCTAGGCCACCACAATTACGAGGATAGGCCCAAAGAACTTAGCCTCATCACCCTTGAGCAGCAAACGCTGAGAGGCCAGCTCATTGAAACCTTCAAATACTTAAATGGATTCAACAACGTGAGCCCTGTCGGCCTCTTCGACAGGGACCACAACATTCGTACCCGAAACAACAAGGCAAAACTTGTGGAAAAACGTTTCGCTACAACTATAGCGCAACACTCTTTCCCAGTCGCAATCTCGCGGGCCTGGAACAACTTACCAGCCGCAGTAGTTGGCTCTGAATCCATGAATGCGTTCAAGAGCGCTCTCGAAAAGCACTGGGCTTCTTGACTCGTTTAACCTGAGAACGACACGACTTTCCCAGGAGCTGTCGAGATTAAAATTATAGCGATATTGGTAAGGAACATGACACGGTTCTCTTCATAATTCAAATGATTATTTACAATTTCATTATTAGTAACAATAACCACATCGTCGCTGGCAATGGTAATTGTTAATTGTTCCTCATAATTTCATTATAAGTAACATTTTGATGATTATTTTCGCTAACCAACTCGACTCAAGCGACTGAAAATCTCCATATCGAAACTGAACATTTCTACTATTCACATTACAAGTACAGACAGACTGACAATAATGCAGTAAATACAGCCCGACTCATACAATTACATTGCAAGTACATACGACTAATAATACTGCATCTCGGAACGATTCCTACCGGGATACACCGGGTGAGAGGTGTTGCGGCGACTCGCATCCACCCTTGAACCCACGTCAGGCCCACCGGTACTGGGTGTGCGCCCGTAACGGTACCCGCAATCACACATCCCGCTAGCGTACGAGGCCATCTGCTGTCCTAACGGGACAAGCAGATGCAGGGACTACGGTATCCTGAAAATCGACACAGCCTAAGAGGAAGGCTTGCTCAACTCGATGCAGCGGTGAAGACTTGGAGGGATACCATATATTTTTACTCTTTATTTTCATTATCCTTATGTGGTACGGTTGCAGCATTCACCACCACGCCTTGTGATGTACGAAAATCAATGGCATTTTTCTTTTTACTTTTCTTCCTTGACTGTGGAGAGGAAAGAGAGGAGAAAAATGGGAAAAGATAGACAACAATTGTAAAGTAGTGCGGGTGGAGTCTGCCGACCACTCCCCCCCACACTCCATGATATTCGAAAATCAAACCCGCACCAGGAGGGGAGCTTTTCTCAACTCTACGGTACGACGTAGATTAAACAGATATCATCTATTGTTGAAGCAATGAATATTTTCCTAAGGAGAGACCTTGCCGACACGATGGTATTTATCTTTTCACTTTTCTACCCTCCCTGTCAGGAGAGAAAAGAGAGTAGAAAAATAGAGAAAGGTAGATAACAATTACGAACCAGTGCGGGTGAAGTCTGCCGGCGACTCAGCGGCGCTTGCCGATGAGCCGCAACGGCGACTCACCCCCCATACCGCATGATATGCGTAAATCAAACCGCCGCAGGAGGAGAGCGTTGTTCAACTCAACGGTACGGTGTAGATTCGACAGATATCATCCATTGTTGAGGCAATGAGTATCTTCCCTCGGAGGGACCTTGCCGACATGATGGCATTTTTCTTCTTACTTTTCAACCCTCCCTGTCGGGAGAGAAAAAGAAGTGGAGAAATGGGGATACCATCCATCGGTAGAATCAGTGAGTACCCGCTTATGAAAGGACACTGTCGATACGATGCCACTCTCCTTTTCTTCTCTTCGTGTCAGGAGGGAAGAAGAAAAATAAATGGACAGATATTACCAGAAAAATCTTTTTTTGGGTGGCAAAGGCGGCTTCCTAGTAGAACAACATTTCCTAGAGATGCCCTTCTGACATCTCACCGTGAAATATTTCTTATATCTAAGAGATACCCTTCTGGCAAATAACCCTGAAATATATAATGACATATGTTGCAGATGCCCTCCGGCATCTCACTTTGAAAGTTATTCACTTATACAAGTGTGAATGAACTAACCTTCTTCTCTCTCTCTTGTATCACAGATTCGGGCGAGACCTAGTGCAGTGGGAAGAGGAGAGACGTATGTGTGCTAACCTTTTCTCCACAGATGTTCCAATTTTTTTCAAAATTAAAAAATCGGTTTTGCCCTTTTTGGAATAAAACTTTGCGATAACTGTTTTCGAAAATGTACAAATATTTTTGATTCATTAGGCTATCTCGATGTTCGAGCCAATCGATAAATTTAAATATTGATTCATGCTTTTTCTGGATTAAAATCTTACAATAACAGTTTTCAAAATTTAAAATACTTTAGTATCTGCTGACTAAACTCGATTCATCATAATTTCAAAATATAAATATTCGTACCTCCTAGGACCAAAGCATGCAATAATACTCGTTTTTCAAAATTTAAAATAGTCGTGTTTCTTTTGAATAAACTCAGGAGATGCCACAATCAACTCTTTTACCAGGAGAAGTCACTCCGACGTCTCACTTTGAAGTACGACAGCCTTCAAGGAACCACTAGCGTACAGAAGACCCAATCTTCTGAGCACATGGGGAGGACCACTACCAAAGCAACTGGGTGTGGTGCTCCTCCCAAATGTGCACATACATGTCAAAATGTAATACCCATATGCTCCTTCGAAGTTGACTCAATACCCTGTTGGAGTCCGTCTGACCCAACCTCTGGGGCAAGCGACAGGCATGCGCAAGAGGAAAAGTGTGAGTCCGCTGAGCGTACGGGTGTTATGTTAAAGGTTTCCAGGTTGCAATAATCGGGTAAAGCAAGGTTGGAATGATCAAACATTGGTTTTAGGAAGGTCCTTTTTTGTATAAAAAGTAACAAGACAAAAGTTACTCTATCAATAGAGTACTGAATATAGATTTGTAATAACGGACACAAAGTAACCAAAGTGTAAATGAACATCAAACAGAAAGGTGTCAGGTGTAAGACGAGCGTAGGGTAGAGTAGAAGCCTACACCCGAAGGCTTCAGCTTCAGCTGCTCTAGAGCCTGACCGATGGCTGTGGCCGATGTCAAGTGTCTGTCCTCTGCCCTCTATCGTTCGGGGCTGCGCCCTCAATAATATGTGGGAGGACCCTGTTCATGAGTATAAAGGGATCTTCCAATCAGGGAATAATTCACATTTTTGGACCAGCTAAGGAGGCGGGGCGTTCTAATACCCAGACCTCATTGGTACTCTACAATTGAGTCCGTTGAGTAATATATGGGCTCCTCCCATCTATTGTTTACCATATATGATACCCCTGAGCTAAACAGTTGTATTGGATCTAGTCCAACAATTGCTAACACACGGAATTTTACAAGGTGCGCAAATGGCCCTCAATTCGTCATTGTCTCCTACGTTATACAATCCGCGAAGGGGCCATCTGTTTCTTTTTAAACAAACATCGGAGGGGAATTAAAATATGCAAGGCAAGGAACCTCCACGTGTAACTTAAGCTAAGGGTTAACAGGCCTAAGGCCTACACTGTTTCTAGGACACACACTACGCACCTCTCGATGGTAATGTTCGGTTAGCCAAGTTTATAAACATGTGCCAGAGGAGGCCGATCATAACACCCCCCTTCCTTTATTTGAATGAATGTGTCCTCACATCCAAGCTCTGTATTTGCAAGTTTTGACATAGTGCTACCTCGACCCGGGGTCGTTCCATGTAGGAAGGCAGGCTGCGTGGAGTTTTAAGACATGATTGTGTGTAATACAGTGTGCTAAGAGGTTGGTTGTATTATTTATACGTTTTTATTGTCTGTTGAGAAAAAAAACAATTCTCTAACCGTGTGATTACTTGCAGCATAAACATTTATGGCATGTTTCACACGGCTCGATCAATTGTTAAAAAAAAACTCGATCCAATTGTTAGGACATGGTTGTTAATATTTATAAGTATATGTAGCTGAAGGCAAATTTTTATTGAACTTTGATATTTTGCTTAGGGCATACAACCATGTGCTGGACTCTCTCTGTACCCATCCATACAACGTTTTTCCTAATTAACAGGAGGCCACGGAAATATGGGATAGATACTGTCTATTAGTTTCATTGTATTATTTTTGCTCATTTCAGCGTATGTTGGTTCAAGGTACCTTTGAACTAACATAGGCAAAAAGGGAAAAAAGCTTATGATGTAATTGCACAATTCGGCAGACATGACTTATAGAATAATTACCTTACACATTATTATGGACATAGTGGATATCACACGCAGATGACAGGTTGACCCCTCACACATCTTATTAATTACATATTTTCACCTCTTCTAAATGAATTCAATAAACTCGACCTGGATACGCATCACTCTAATAATTACCTCGGACACGCTGCATTTTACATTTGATCAAAAGACAATTATTCGGATTGTGGCCATGATGTGTTATTTTTTTGTTAAAGTATTTTTTGGTTTACGCGTTTTGAACCACATGATTTGCGGGTATCTTATTCTGCTTGGTAGGTAAATTGGGGTTAACGGTTTTGAAATGAATGATGCTCGATTTTACTCTCTCGTAATCCCACGCTATGTCTCCCGGAGGTTAAAGTGGAGCTGCCGTATGCCTATCTTTTCAAAGCAATTTGTCCGTACAGTTGCCACGACAAAGCTAACTTATAAATTCCGATGTTAAATATTTTCCGCTTCTGACATGAGTCTGTGATTGTCGCTTAGGAACAACTTGCCCGCTTCTGACCTGAGTCAGTGATTTGTCGCTTAGAAACGACTTGCCTTCGTCTCCCTTTATTTACCGATCCCTCGCATGATTTGTTTTGTCATAGGTTTGAGTTGGTTTGGTGACGGTTTGTTCAATCATTCCTCTATTCACGCGTTCGCTCGTTTTGCACTCCTATATCCACTTGAAGAAGAACATACTATCCTGACATTTGGACTATAATTTTCGGCAAATGCATTCCGACCTGAATGCTACACGACACTTTACCGACAACACATGAAATGTACCTTACATGAAATAAAATTGAAATTTATAACCGTACATCGGACATACTAAACGTGTCACCTAACCAATTAGCCATGGAATTTTTCAAAATTGGACTGTAATTACCGGAAATATAATACCGCATTTCTATGCAGACTTGGATGCTACACAAGAATTTATTGACAGCACTCGAAATCAATTTTTCATGAATTATTGAAATTTATGAGATCACCTGACACATGACCAGTTGGTCATATACATTTGTAACTACTGCACACGAATGTTTGAAAAGCAAAAACATGACACTGTATGTACTTTGCCGCGAAACGGGACATAAAAAAAAATATTCGGTGTATGACCTAATTACAACATCGACTTTACATGAAGTGTTATTGAAATTTATGAGAGCTCATTGGGCATGACACGTGACCAGTTGGTCATATAAATTTGTACTATTGCACACAAAAATTCGAAATGGAAACACCTGGCACTGTATGAACTTTATCGCGAAACGGGACATAATATAATTATTGGGTGAATGACCCAATCACGAAATCGTATTATTTTTACCTCTACTAAAATTTTATCGCCAATTGTCTACGTTCAATTGACACAAAAATTGCTTATATACTACAAAAAATAAACTTATATACTACACCGGTGAACTACAAGCTATCTATTTTATTATCTACCTAGATATATTTCCATGGTTTTGTTTTTCAACCTAATTTTCTGAAATTTTTCCATTTATGTACAATAAATATATTTTTCTATGTATTTCAGGATTCATTTTCCACTTTCTGACATTTTTAAATTATTTTATTTTATTTTACAATAAATATATTTTTCGTGCTTTTCAGGATTTCTTTTCCGCTATCGCGACTCATATTTTTCTTATTGCTGGAACAGCAGGTCGAATAATTTACGCGCACCTACTTAAATTCACTTCAAAACTAATTTTGTACTCATTTGCAAATGAATTCGAGAGCAGATATATTGAGAAGTTTTTTTTGGAGGGACCGTAATTGCTTTAATTTTTACGAACTCACTAATTTCACTTCTTACGGGAGCATGGCCTATCGTGATGCATCACACTTGATTGATGAGCTTCTTGATTCACTTCTTATTGCTTGCAGTTACTTACAGTTTGTATAAATTTGTTTCTGAAGACCCCTGGATGCTTTGAGGTTGCGCCCTCCCAGTGGCACATTTTCTTGACTGCTGTCTTGTTTTTGGCCGACGTGATTGACTAAATTTGTCCTTGTCAATCAGCTGGTCGTGGCCGTTAGCTTCCGTGACGGATGTGGTTGTCCTTTGCGATGCCATGGTAGCGATAGCCAGGTTGCCGTGCTGGCAGGTAAAAGGGGTGGAGATGACAGCTCCGTGCTGTGCGTTCGCGGTTGCCCGGCCGCTGTCAGACTTCGGGCAGGAAGGGTGGCTCGTGTCTTTGGTCGCCCGCCTACTGTGATGTTGACCGCAGAGATGGTCTCTCGTTCTTCCCTCATTGTTGCCTTTTTCTTATATTCTTTGGTTGTTATGGTAGCATGTAGCTCGAGGGAGGTGAGACAAGGTATCGAGTGTCTCATGGAGGCGCGTGTAAGTGGGCTAAAGCATTTTGTTTTGAAGTGTGAAGTGATGGTTTTAATTTGTTTTCAAGAATAAATTGATTTAATTGGTTTAATATCCCTCACCGCTGAGCACCAATGTTATGTTAAAGGTTTCCAGGTTGCGATAATCGGGTAAAGCAGGGTTGGAATAATCAAACATTGGTTTTAGGAAGGTCTTTTTTCTATAAAAAGTAATAAGAAAAAAGTTACTCTATCAATAGAGTACTGAATATAGATTTGTAATAACGGACACAAAGTAACCAAAGTGTAAATGAACATCAAAAAGAAAGGTGTCAAGTGTAAGACGAGCGTAGGGTAGAGTAGAAGCCTACACCCGAAGGCTTCAGCTTCAGCTGCTCTAGAACCTGACCGATGGCTGTGGCCGATGGCAAGTGTCTGTCCTCTGCCCTCTATCGTTCGGGGCTGCGCCCTCAATAATATGTGGGAGGGCCATGTTCATGAGTATGAAGGGATCCTCCAATCAGGGAATAATTCACATTTTTGGACCAGCTAAAGAGGCGGGGCGTTCTAACACCCAGACCTCATTGGTACTCTACAATTGAGTCCGTTGAGTAATATATAGGCTCCTCCCATCTATTGTTTACCATATATGATACCCCTGAGCTAGACAGTGTTATTGGATCTAGTCCAACAATTGCCACCACACGGAGTTTTACAAGGTGCGCAAATGGCCCTCAATTCGTCAATGTCTCCTACGTTATACAATCCGCGAAGGGGCCATCTGTTTCTTTTTAAAAAAACATCGGAGGGGAATTAAAAATATGCTAGGCAAGGGACCTCCACGTGTAACTTAAGCTAAGGGTTAACAGGCCTAAGGCCTACACTGTTTCTAGGGCACACACTACGCACCTCTCGATGGTAATGTTCGGTTAGCCAAGTTTATAAACATGTGCCAGAGGAGGCCGATCATAACACAGGCGTGTCCGTCTCTGCTCGACCGGCCGAGATGCTATCGCCTGAATTTTAAATTCTTCGCTTCACTTATTGTTCGCCCCGCTTCTGAATTGTCGTTCTGTCATTCGACCTTTTCTTCTCCGGGCTGAAATTCGTCGGGTAGTAGTGGGGTGGTAGTAGAAGGTAGTGGTGGTCCTTTCTCCTTTCTGTCCTTGCAACCTTTTTTTTTTCTGTATGTGTGCGTGAATTTTTAAAGCCTCGTTGACTATCCCCCACTCTTCTTTCACTTCTTTCAAAGGAAACACTCGACATGAGCACTCGTGCTTGTTTGTTTTCCTTATTCTAACCTAATCTAATCTAATTTAATGCTAAAAGTTTTATCAACACTCATCATGGGCCTAAAAGTACATGAGACACATACCTTAATCCATAGCTACAACAATATATAGAACTCACACCACCTGTGAGAACACAGGAACAAAATTACAGCACACACTAGCAAAAAATTAACACCAGAGCCGATTGCAATGAGGACTCCATGTGAAGAACTCATCACTGGAGTCATAAGGCTGTGTGTTGCTATGCGAAACAGTAGCTTGATGTAATTCCATGCTCGATGCCGTCGAGCATGGGATTTGGATCCGTCGTCTAAACGTGTCAGTATAACTCACAGTCAATATTTCATGTTATATTGGAAGATTTTTTTTTCGGTGCATTAAAATATATCGGGTAAGAATATAATTGGAAGAGATTTATTTTGATTTCCTTAGCTATAAACAAAAATTTCGGTATCAGCATGTTACCAGCTGCATTTTGTCGCCTTGCTCATTTTGCAACATCCTTGTCATCACTGCAGTCTGATGTGATAATATGGCCAAGCTATTGCAATTCGTCTACATAATCAAGTGCAACACCGCCAAATTTTATTTCTGTCACGAGATAGTCATTGGGACCCCTCGGTTTAACTTGCATACAGACTGTTTTTGTCGAGTTATAGACAATATCTCGGGGTTCAGCAAAACGTCTACATGTTTCAAGAAGCTTTTGCAATGTTGGCAGAGTCTGTGCTAACAACACCATATCATCTGCATAACTATGACTGTTAACACGGCAATTGGCGACGTGATAACCTTGTTTTCCTATACTTAGAAAGTATTTGAACTCATCGGTGTATACGTTATATAACAATGACGACTACTGACATCCCTGTCTCTTTCCGTTCAAATACTGATAAGTAAACGGATTTTGAACTATCCCATCGCACGAGAAATTCCTGTTCCCTGTACCAAATTACATGCAATTGCGCAATATGAAGAGGGGCCCCTCTCTCAATTAACTCACTGAACAAAGTCCAAGGAATTACTCGTACGCGTATAAAAAAACGCATAAAGATGGGCGTATTTCTTTATTTCTGGTTTGAATGCAAATTTCGTCATTTCAGTTCCAGGCCCTATTCGAATCCAAACAGACTGTTCGCGGTAGACAGAAATGTTTGCAATCTTACACGAACAACCTTATCAAGAACCTTGAGTATTGAGATGGTTAGAGCAATAGGGCGATAGTTGTTTATGTCCGAAGGATCTTTCGTTTTACGTATCAGAAGAGGAATCACTGTTACATTCATTATATTTCTTTGTAGAGCTTGAGCATATTTTTACACATAACCACGTATGCCATCATTTCCAACGACTATGTTATGTTTGAGGCCTTTGGCGATACTCTTAATCTCAGATAACTTTGCTATGTTGGCCTCCCTAGTCGCGACTGCCATCGCGAGTATTAGTGCTTCCTTTTCATGATTAAGTGACCGTATTCCCTTCCAAAAATCTTTACATTTAATTATCGTCTCGCAACTTTGTAAGAAGCCCTTGCGCAAGCGACTGTTGCTCGTTCCATCTCAAGAACACGTGTTCTCTACGAAACTGCGACTTTGCTATCCGCATTGCTACCGCAAACTGACCTCCTCGAGGCTCCCCAGCAATATTCCAGTTCCCTTGCTCGTTCATTCCAACCTGAAACGATATATTTGCTTGGTTTTCTGGTATTAAAACACGTCGTCTAGCTATTAGAGTACACTGCCTCATGCAGCCGTACAGGTCATTCAATCTTACGTTATCAACACCCTCATTCACTTGTATAAGCATACGAAGAATATTTGTAAAAAGAGCGTCAAGCTCACCATATAACATGTGCAAGAATCCTCTATTCTTGAAATCCCCATCAATCCTTCTTACCTCGTCAAAGTTAGATTGTCTTAGAGTCAGCATTCCCCATCCGTGCAAGCAACACCGGGCAGCAAGTAACATGAAACTGTTGCAACTAACAACTGCAAGGACATAGCAATATGAGCTCTGACTTGTCTACTGCTGCCGAGGCTGAAGGATCGTCCGCTGACTCGTCCACTGCTGCAGCGGCTCTTGCCTCGTCCGCTAACTTGTCCACCGCTGCAAAAGCTAGTGCCTCGTCTGCTGACTTGTCCACCACTGCAGACGGTGGCAAGAACAGGGGATGGTGGCTCGCCCGCTGACGTTTCCACCACTGCAGAAGCTTGTGGCCCGTCCGCAGGGGCTGGTGGCTCGTCCGTTGACTTGTCCACCGCACGCAGAGCTGGACGCCCGAAGAAATTTCACCCTTGGCTACTAAATGATGGTGGTCCTTTAAATGTTAAGGTGATTGCATTTGAGGAGACGCATCGGTCCTTGGAATAATAGAGCATTTGAAGCTTTGGTGGACGGCTTTCGAGAAATGTGGTGGAAAACTTGGTTATTTTCCGAAGATGAATCTTTGCAAATAAATTTTTAGCGACGAAGCTATCAATACGTCAGTCGAAGGTCAACGATATTTTGGATCCGCTCTTGAGAAGTCCAAACTTCAAACGTGGTAATATCAACTGGAAAAATTGTCAGTTTGCTTGTACGGAATCACATGCAGCGTTCACAAATTTCACATTTGGACTAAAGCATCGTTGTATGTATGTAATGCAAACGATGCTAGGCATAGAGGATCTTCTAAGACCACTCTAAGATGTAATTTCTAACAAATTTGTTCTCACTCTGATCGGAAAGAAAGCCTCTCCTCGCTTAAGAAACCTGATGGCTCTCCCTGCTAGTAGAGTATATTTCACGGGAACGCTATTTTTGTCCGGTCTACGGGAATTTGCACATAACATTTCAGCGGCGTGAGTCAGCGGCGGAAGGCAGGCGGCACGACCGGAACTGGATTTTAGCAGGCAGACGGACGAACAGCTTTCGGATTATTCGTATGTTATTAGGTTATATATGTTAATGTGTTATATAAATATAACGTTTACGTATAGGTAATTGCATTTCAATGCTGGACATACTGTACTGCAATTTCATTGCATGTCATGTTGCATATATGCATTTTCATTGCTAGTCCTCTGAATGTTCAGGGGTATTGATAACATACATTCATAAGATAATTTTTCATTTATAATAATTCGAACAGTTACACAATAATTTACATGAAGTATTTAAGGTTATAACCTGACACTTTCTTGCAAGAATGTTGTTTTCCGGACACGTTTATGATGAATTTTTTAACCTTGGTATCATTTCTACGTCGTTCGATATTGATCAATTTACACGTGGCATAGATTCAATTAGCTTATTGTTATTTTCTGCGATTGTTTTATCAGTACCCTTGCGCTCTGTTTTAGTTACTCCTGCTGTAACTCATTCTTTCGTTTTCTCTGTTGTGAGCTATCGTACACATAGAAAAATATGTCATGTAAACAGGTGACTGAAACATTTCTTCAAACGGAGAAGAATCCCGTTAAACATTATTTTCATAATGCAAATTATTCGCTCAGTGTGAATAGGATTGTCTTTATCAATGGAAACATTCCGTTATAATTCTCTATATATCGGTGTTACCATGTTCCAAATGTTTCGTTATCAAGCGTATGTAGACTGTTTGGGTAGTCTTATCTCGATTTTTGTACGGCGAGTACCGGTTGGATGCCCAATAGCGAGAGCACCTAAACGATATCAATTGATTGTAAGTTATTATATTGTGTTATGTATACATAGTAAAAAACGTTCAATATATGTTGAATTTGTATTGTTTTGGAAATTTTGAATAGTTGTCTCATGTAGTTTTAGGATTTTTTAGGATATTTTAGGTTTGTATCTTCCATGTAGCACAATATTTTGTGCCATAATTGGTCAATTATTGCATCATTCTTCTAATTTTTATTATCACATGACCGTTTTAGGACATTTCTTTCAGTTTTGTATGTTCTCTGTAGTTTTCATCTTCGATGCAATCTGCTGGTTATTTTATATAATATCGGAATATTAGGATGTAGTACGTTTGTATCTGCATTGTAGAACTCTATTTCAGGTCTAATTTAGTTACATGTTGTATATTTTTAGCTCATTGTATATATATTGTAGAACCTTACTTGAATGGTTCGGAGGAGTTTGAGTCCCGGAGCCCAAAGCTCGTTGTGTTTATGTTTTTTTTTTGTCTATGTAAACCGAATTTACTATGATGGATACCCTAGTGTATTACATTTTTAGGGCAGAGTAGATAATCTTATTTGGCTATTTTTATAGTTGTTGTTGTATGATTTTTCCCCGATAATCATATGAAAGTGTGTTCACGAGGTGTAAATCCGTACTGCATCTTTGTGGAATTTCATCATTGAATCCTAGCAAGTGTGTAGTTTAACGTTTTAGAAGACGATTTACTGGATGGATTGGTCCTGGTGTAGAGTTTTTTTTACACTCTTTGGTGGTCATTTGGAGTTCGTCCAAGTTCAACGTGAATTTGTAAGTTCTTGTGGATGTTGGTCTGGAGCTTCATGGGTTTGTTAGAGAGGTTTTACGATGAGCTGCTGACCGTTGTAGTGATTTACTTAGGTCGTCAGTGAATAGAAGCCCATATTTTTATGGCTATACACTCTTTGTGACTCAAGTCAGGCCCCATTCTTGACCACTGTACCTGTGTATAGATCCTTGGTTATGTCCAGGATGTGACTTTGCTCGACGTTGTTCAGAGATGATGGACTAAACAGATGTATGGTATGTCTGAGGTATTGTGCCATGACTGGGTGTTCCCTCTAAATTTGTTATATATCAGTGGTAGATTGCTGAGAAAAGACCTAGTAATGCATTGTAGAGTTCGTTGTTATGACAGTGGGCTTCGATTTTGTCCTATTGTAGAAATTATATATTAGAAAGGCTTAGGAATTCTTTCAGATTGAAGAGGTATTGTAGTATTTTTTCTTTATTACGCATGAACTCAGTATTTGTTTTACTGTCAGATATTTTTCCGTATGTTTTTTTTTGTTAGTATATGATCTTAGTTCTGTTTCAATTCACCTCAGGAGTTCAAGTGCAGGATTATTTCGCTTCTATTTATAACACGATCGGTAATGTACATCGGCATCATGTATTGATTTACCATTCACTTTCCATATTGGTGTAGATTATATCCGCTGGGGTATGGCAGGATACGCCATATATCATAGTTAATCAATGTTGGTTAGGGTAGAGTAGAGAAGCTTATGCGGCCTGTAATCTTCCTTGGCGTGCAGTTTAGGGTGGCAAACTCTATTACGCGTGATGGATGAACATCGTTATTCTCACAAGGGATACTGGAATAGTAAAGAAGCATATTTGTTGTCATTTACTCTACGGTAATGTTCCCCTTACCCTAACCTACACAGCGGAGATGACAGACTGATTGAAATTGAAAAAAAATAATAATATCCAAATCATGATAGAGAAATTGGACGTAATATTCAGACATTATTGCTCACTATTTACGTTTACTGCGGATACTTCTTAGTTAAATTTATTTTATTTAATTCCACGTTATGTTTGTCTAGCAGGAATTTCTTTATCATTCCCTCGCTGGTAGAAACTCGATGTAAGAATTTGTGCAATCGGAGCCTGGTTCCTCATCCCTACAACGTGTATGATATACAAACAGCGTTTACTCCTAAAAAGGAGGCTGCATGTATTTGCTCGATTATATATGAAAACTACCTGACATTGATGTCGTAATCAGTAAGCGCAATAAGTTTTTTGGGCGCCCTATGCTGCGAACAGCGAACATTTGCTCACCAGGCACAAGAACTCATCTGAGGCCTACATGGTACTTTGTTTCAGTGTTGATATTTGTCTAGATTTATTGTTATGGAAATGGAAACAGTAACATCAAGTTTTCTCTTTAGTTCAATGGTTAAGGAGATAATATTGTCCTTGGTAGTGGGGACAGATCTTCAAATAGACCTGACGTAACGCATTAAATGACACTTGTAAGTCTTGCTGACACTGAACACTTGGAACGTCACGGTCGTGGTTACAGGTTACGTAAGATACGTGATAACAGCGCCATTTAAACTGACAGATTTGTTCTGCTGATTATTTATCATGGGTTTGACATTGCGAAGTCTCTCTACAAAATGTGTATAAAAAAGCATTAACGGCAACGGAAGGTAGTTTAACCCAATATTTTTTTAAGGACTTGATTATTTTGCACTGCTCCGTTGTAAGTTTACTCCTAATCGCAACTATTCATCTTTGGTTGTTGTATCGTAAAGGACGCCTGAAGAGGTAGGAACTCTCAAGCCTCACTCCTATCCCCTCCTCTCGGGCCCAGCGGGTACACGCCGTAAACTATCTGGTGCTAAACGAACTCGATCACTTTCTCAACCTCTCAACTTGGGTAGTTGTCTGCGTCAAGCCCTCACTCTGACTATTAAAATTATTTATTGTTTCCTTAATATTGACGGAAGCGTTGCAATAGAGCATTGCCGGAAATGCTGTTGAATTTTTTTCCACGTTTTGATTGACAATGTGTTACTGAATGGCAACACTAAAAATAGACGTATGTCTTCCTGTGCGACAGACTTAGAAGATTCATTAAACAGGGGCTCTGATGATGGGATCTATCGCCTACCATCGAGGGAGAAGGATTACCTGTGAATCACACGTCATAGGAACACATAATGTTTTCCGATCATGACAAAAATACACAGATCATGAGTGTAATCAAAGCGTTTTGATCATGATAAATATGAAAACAACCAGGATCATGAGAAAAAAATGACACTGACCATGACAAATAAATTTCACTGAGCATGCGAATAAACAAAGTAAACTGATCATGAGATCAAGAAAGTTCACTGAACTTAAGAAACAAAGTACACAGATTATAATAAGGAAAAAATGACACTGATGATGGGAAGGAACAAAGTACAAAGGGTATGAGAAAAAATGAAGTTCACTGAACACGAGCAGATCCAAGTTACGTATACTATTTGATAATAAAGACATAAAATGCAAACCAAGTTATAAATTTCATAAATGTTCATATAATTTGATTTATTAGGTTGTTGTGCGCGTAAATGTAGGTATTAAAGCCCTATATTTTATTTATTATTATGTGTTAGTATGGGAAAAATGTATTCCATATTCCTGGCTATATCGGTCTTTGTCCGAGCGTGCAGCTACTGAGCATCCTTTCCTGCAACCAGAGTGGCCGCATGGGTCCCACCGTCCAGGCTATTGGCTTTTATATGCACTCAAAAGTGATGGGAAACTCGAAACGTCCCGAAAGCAAGCCAACATCGATTTTGTTCATGCAGAGCTCAATTGTGTATTGGAGAGAGCTTTTTGTTGCAGCCGTTGATGCAGAACTGAAACCGATACGACTTGAATGGGGAACTGATGGAAGGAACATGGGAGTCGATTTATGCTGAACTGGTACAGTTATATCACACGTGAATCTGATACATGAATGAAATGATGAAAAAAGTGACACGAGTCAACTTTATAAACATACAATATGT